>JBBPQW010000859.1:0-12400 GCA_038092695.1 Boletus rubropictus | reverse complement strand
GTGGCTCCTGGAGTGGAAAGAGGTGCACGTACACTTGACGACGGATGGAGTATCATTGGGGCGATCCCCATATGAGGGTAGATATCGGTTTACCATGATGCCGCTCGTGATCTTGTTTTCTAGGATGTCAACCTTGTTGAGGAAGACGATGAGGGTGGTCCGGCTCAAGAGCTTTAACGAAGAGATGGCTTTCCATAAGACGAATGAGTCTTCGAGCCGGTTCACCCTTGGATCTTCTTGTAGTCGTTCGTCAAAGCATGATATAGGAGCGAGAAAGATGATTGCATTGACTTAATCAAAGAATGGCAGCCACGCATTACGCTGCCATACCGTAAGCGACCAATGATGGTGACATGGAGCGGAAGGTGTTCATACCTGGGTACGCGAACCGCCAACATCATAAATTCTCCACATTTGTGATTCCCCACCTGAAGAAAAGTCACTCGTTTGACGTGAAGCGAGGAGAGATTCACGTACTTTCTGCAACATTCATCTCGTACTCCTGAATATCTAGCGTACGTAGGCGTGCGTGGATGATATCGTCGTCTGTCGGCTCGTAATTACAAGTGGCCAGACGATCTGAGTTGTCTAGAAAACTTTATGGACGACTTGAAATGAACGCGTGGATAAGAAAGGAGGACGGGACGAACAAGCTGGCAGAGTCCTCCAGACGGACGTTGTATCTCTGCAACATCTCGCGAATGACACCGTCCGCCCATAGTGGTGCTATATCGTCTTCGCAGCCCGCAATGACTTCGGTGACATCTTGGCTGCTCACGCCGTCGTGTTTAACCGGTCTGCGAGAGCTCTCTGAGTCGTCTATGCGAGACACCTTGAGGAAATTGCGCCAGTTGCGCGATCGAACATAGAATTCGGAAGACGTCCTGGGTGACAGACTGGGTGACGTGTGTGGAGAGCGATCGAGCGTATCCTCGGCTCGTATTCCGAGTAGTCGTTTCAAGTCGTTTTCGACACCGCGGAGGGGTCGAAGCCGAAGCCGGAGTAAATGATGTTTGTCCGTGAGAGCGGGGGCATCTTCCTCTTCGCTGTTGTCGATGGCATCTTGTAGTGCCTCGAGGATTATGTTCACGGATCGTACGAGGTTGAGTTGTAGGACGGCTCTCCAAGATGCACGCTCTTGCACCCAGTTGTCCCTTGCGAATCGCATTCGAAAATCTGGTACACGCGTTATCAGCTCTCAAGTACAAGTACGGGTCGCGGCGCATGACACACTCTTGAGGGTAGTAGATTTCCCTGTACGGCCGAGGAACGAGATTGTCAGTCGTAATTCCGGACAAGAACTGACCGTGATAGATACTCCCTGAGGGGACTTACCGCTTTCGCTCTGGCCAAGCAACAAAACCTTGACAATCTGTTCCTCTTTCTTGAGCGCGGCTTTCTCTGCGCGGAGTTCCTCGTCGATCTGGTCGCTGATTCTCTGCGCTTCGGCCTCACGCTCTTCCCGTGCCGCTCTCTCTTGCTGACCCTCACCAGGGGGTGGTGCGGTGACAACAGCCAGTGGATCTGAGGAGTCGTAGTAGAACCCCATCTGTAGCGGCGTCTATGCGTGGAGGGGGAGGGGTGGGGTTGGATTGCAAAGTCCATCTGACACTAATTATCTTGTCGGAGACCCTGTTTGTTTGTCATCTTACTATTCTTGGTTTCTGCTTTCCACGGAACCAAACACTCGTTCCACCCAGCCGAGCACGGAGTACGATGGCCGACGTGATGAGGGCGTAGTTGATAGGCGTGGAGGGTTGTTCCATCGATGCTGTTCCCAAGGTACAACATCCCTGGTCATCGGTCAAAAGACCAGGGTCAGAGTGGATCGTCGTACTCCAAACGTTGGGAGATCCTGAAACACTCGCCACAGCCTGGCCACAGCCTGTCGCGGGGCACAAGTCTCCCGTCCACATTTCATTTCCATGGTGCTGATGAGGTACTCCGACGACCGCAATTGCTGCCATGGAAACAGATCTCAGGGACGAGTTCGGAACCTCCTGCATTATCGCTCTCGACATCACGGCCTCGACCTCGTTCGCTTCCGGGTATTTTTGGATCAACGTTGGAGCGCACTTGAATCATTTTTGCGGGGAAATATGCTATTCCAGATATACAGCCCCACTGCAGTCCCCGAAACACAACGAACAAGACAATCCGTCGTCCATGGACGGAACGTGTATCATTCATCTCATTCACCACATGGGCTCCAACGTGAGACCACATCACACGTGTCCCGGCCCGTGGCGTAATGCGATGCGTCATGGGACCTATACAATTCTGCCACGTCCGACGGTTCCATGTCCGCGTCCTCGAAAGAAAAACTCACAGCAGCCACGTCGCACACACGACGGTGACGATCGGACGATCCAGATCTCGGGCGAGCAGCCACGTGGCCCCTTCTCATGTACATTTGCATTTGTGAATACTATGATCTTCCGTCCATGGTGGGATCCAGGTAAATAATATTGTCGTTCCAGGTGGAGGTCGATGGCGCAGGCGTCGTGTGAATTCATAGGTTTTCGTCTAAACTACCCGTGCGGAAAGGAAACCATGAATTACGATGGACCGGAACTCGTCAAGTAACGTGGAACATAGAATCTCGTCGCATCCGTGGAGAGACATGTGGCGATGGTGCATCGCTTATCTATAAAAATCACTTCACAGCAGCGAATCCAGTTTCGAAAGTACTTCCAGCACCCCTGCGATCAACTCGAATCCAAGGTCCTCCTCGCCATTCATCTCTCGTTTCACTTCCTGCACGAGACCGAGTACACTCTCCCGTCCACTGGGCAGAGCACTCCCCATACCGATCTTCAACCCCTCTCGCCTCCGACCACTCGCAGTGCCAGGGCCAGTGTGACTCCCAAACGGCCAACATGCGAATTCAGCCAACACCTCGTCACATCTCTGAAAAGCGCCTTCGCGATCCTCGTAGGTTAACCGGCCAAACGCGTTATCAAGAACACTCGCCGCATACGCTGCGCAGGCAAGGCACACGGCACGCGTAACTCTGTATTGCGTGCCTTCCTTGTCAAGCGCGCTCGGTGGAACGGTAGATGTCGTTGCTGTCAAAAGCGACACGACGCGCGTGACGATGGATTCTTTGGTCCGGACATCGACAACGGGATGAGTTGCCATATCGAAAAGGAGGAAATTTCGTTTCTCTGTACGAAGGATGCCCTTGTCGACGAGGCCCTTCGCAAGGCGCTCCCGAACTTGCTTGAGCTGGTATCCAATTTTCATGACGTTCCACGTTTCTCCTGAAAACAAGCAATTGGTAAATCACCCCCTTTGCACGACACTGTCGCATGGCGTAGGCACCTTCGTAGCCCTGCTCAGTTGGCGTCTGAAACACTTACCGCTCAAAAGATCGATCCAACTATTTATTGTGAAATTGTCTCCCTCTTGGGCCTTCATCATTTTGAGCGTCTCGTCGAGTATTGTCTCGCCTGTATGTCTATCATCAATGACTTCCACTAGGCGTTCTGACAGAGTGCTCCTCCGTCGATTTACGTCCTTGGCGAGCGCTATCCGACGGCGAAGCGCGAGCTCAATGAGTATGCATCCTCGAAGGGCATACGAAATGCTGTCGTTCCAAAAGGAGAGGTAACCCTATCCAACAATCAGCTACAAGCGTCAAAGCAACAGGAATAAGATGTGAATCATCCCGTACAGGGATACCTAGGGCACCTAGCCGTAGCCGTTGTGTCTAGCGCACATGCTGCGGAACTCGCAGGCATAGGATCGCACGAAATGATGCAACGTATGGCAAATAGACCATGCTACGCACATGCTTGTCCTTTAGTCCCAGTAGTAGAACTTCCTCCATAATAGTGAGGCGGGGCATCCTTCCACCATGCCGACTGTCTTCTCTGTCTTGGTCAAGGTCGCGCGGGTCAAACGCAATTTTGTTTCCGCCCTCAAACGCAGAACCTGCGTGGGTGCCTATTGCACCATTCGATGCTGAACCGTTCCCGTGCCGGCCTGGACTAGCCAGCTCGTCTCCAGAGACCGAGGAATTAGAGGCTGTTGCCACACGTCGTCGAGATAGCCCGGCCGCAGAGTTCATCGTCCGACTACTTGCATAAGCACAATAGCGTCGAATAAAAGAACGGAGAGAGATTTAGAAATAAGTAAAGATGGTAGAGACAAATGGTTGAGGACACGGTGCTACAGCGTGCAGATGAACCGGCTTGAGTGTTTGAACCTATACAGTTTCGTCGGCGACAAGTATCACACGCCTGCCGAGTATTGCAGCCGCCACCACGAAAAGTAGGCTACGAAAAGACTTTTCTTTCCAACTGATTTTATTCTATACGTGCAGACCTGGCATCCCGTGACACACTACGTCGGATTCACTACGTCGGTCTCGCAAACGTAGGGATTTTCACCGTGATACTCCTAGTTAGTCAGCAACCTTCTACAAGTCATACCATCACCGCTGAACGAGGCTGGTGCTGAGCCCTGACCTCTGTTTGTGCTCCTATTTCTTCGTCTGATTCGCGGGTGGCTCATTGATTCAAATTTTTATCACGATCAGGCTCTCGGCAGTACTCGCTGAAACACCCCTTTACCACATTGGTTTCAAAAACGTTGCCTTCGTCGTGTGCAAAACCTCTTCCTTTGGAGAGAACATTACGCCCATTCATGGTCATCATTCTCCCCCGCGTCTTTGCCTTCGTGATGACGAGAAACTGTTTGCATGAAAGATAGATCGCTACTTATCTCCACTGGATGCTGCTGCGAACTGGCTTTTCCACGACATTCCACTCCCAAGATCTGTCGTACGCCATGTGTCCCGCATGTGGAGGTACGGAGATGAATTCATATGTCACACACGTGGCCACAGGCTCTCCCACGTAGACGTCCATGGCAGCCTCCCAATCTTTCAGCCATCTGGAAATGTCAGACAGTCTTCGTCGAGAACGTGAAACTTTTGCCTTCAGATCGAATCTTTGGGTTCGATGATCAGGTTTCTCGGATTTTGGTCGCCCCGGTGTGCAACTGAACATATTCCTTCTTCTCATGGACAAGGTGAGGAGTGGAGCCGTTATCAGTTATCCAATGTGTGTCACATAAAGCTTCGATCATGCGAGTACTCGGCTCGCTCGTCCTTCCCTACTCCTCGCCTCGTACGCATACGACGACCGAATCTGTATGGCCCACCCTTTGGTCCGTCCTTGACCGTTCTTTTGGTTTTATCATCTATACGGCTCCGCCACCCCGTCCTTGGCCCCGAAACTCCGCTGCGTTTTGCTCGACTCCCCACTCTTCCAGGCTGTGACTCGGCCCGTCAGCCATCTCTTCAATGTCTTCCACTCGAACTCGCAATAAAGTGAGACATCGGTCCTATGTCGCCCCCTTCCCTCCGTTCATGTACCCCACAGTTTTTTTTATCACTAGATGATCCAACCAGCGACACTTCCAGTAACACCGCCTCTCTCGATCGTTGGTCAGAAGTCATGCCTCCCAAGACTGCATTGACGTTCGCAGCACTGTGGGACCCTGACGATGGGATAGTCACGTTTTCGGGCGCAGAGCTGCTCGAGTCTGGAAGTGCATCAGGGACATCGTCCCGGTTATATAACGGCGACGAAGACTACTCACAGTTTATCCCCGAGGATCGAGATACCGACGAAACCACCACGGGCGAACACGCTGCCACCCTGGCCACGTTCCAAGATGCCTTCGGTGCATCCTTACACTTCACACCTTCGGACGCTACAGAACACCTTCATACGGAAACTGAGCAGGACGAGCCACGTTGTATGCAAACCTGTGCCTCTTCGACATTTGACGGGTTGGACTTGTATTCCCACGATATTCAAGGGAAACGGAAGCGATTGTCATGCAAGGATTTGTTGGACATGGAGCCCTTTTTCCGTACGTCTTTCGAGCTTGGAAGACTCCAAGCCAACTCCGAATTGATGGGCGAGCCGTGTCACTCAAACTCGGGGGGCAACTCAATTTCGGGGAGTAGACCCGCGAACTTGGTAGGTCTATCTTTGCCTTTGATCGATGGGTATCGCCTCCTTATCAGAAAGCCTCTCTTTCCCCCTCCCCCTTTTTATTGAATCGTACATATGATAATTTATCATTTCCCTTGACTTAGAAATCGCGATTTTCGACAACGACAACCTCCACATCCGACTATGTCGATATCGCAAACAGCGCTCTCCCGAGCGCGCGTGTCTCAGAGACGACTTTCGTCCCAGAGTGGCCACGGCTCAAGGAATGTGTTTCCCCTACTGGCTCGTGGCCACATGTATCCCCTCGCCGAGGTGTCCTTCGCAAACCGCGACCCTGGGATGGTGGTGACGCTACCCCAACGGGCACCAGGTCCATGCCATGCACCCCCACCAAGAAGGTGACCCCGAAGTCATCGATGCCCCTTTCCCCATCTTCCCCGTCCCGTCCCTTTCTGTACCCATCCAGGATGATGTATTTCTCATCGAGCGCCTCGGTCATCGGGGAAGCCCAACCTGGTCGGTTCTCGCGTTCTGTGGTCCCTGGGCCGAACACGCCAGTATCATCAACCCCGCCGTCGAATACTCCATCGCCCAACAAGCGCTCGTCCTGGCTCAAGTTACGGTTCGCGTTCCTCCCGGCGCGGTGGAAGTCGCGTCAGACGTCGTCCCGCGAGTCAGACGGGTGGGTATATATCGACGTCACGCCCATCATCAAGCAGCGCTACGTGGCGGACCTCGACGAAGATTGATTGAAGAGTCAGAGACTTTCTTTCTTTCTTTCTTTCCTTCTTCCTTTTTTTTTTTTTCTGGTGCGTGGACTATACGTGAACGAAATGCAAATGATTGTCATCGTGGTTGTGTGTACCTGCTTTCCTCTTGGTTTTTTTTTTTTTGGAGACGCGTTTCATCTGATTCCGGGGCGACGATTTTCTGAAACACGTCATGTTATGACACGTTTCGCTCTTCCCCCCCTCATGGGAATGGACGTGGCACTGTACGTGCTCGCCTTTCCGTTCTTTGGAACTACCCTGAACTTGTGTTTCGTGCAACATACTCATACTTTAGGCGAAGGGGGAAAAAAATGTCGACGTTTTTCGTTCCATAGTTTTCTTTCTCTTTTTCTCGTTCACCTCTAAAAGGAAACAGGCATCATAATTTGCCTTGATCGCAAGGTCAATGTTTATTAGAGTGTATAGGGGGAGCCTGTCATATGTACTAACGGGTCCAAGCTCGTCCACGAGCCCGCAGCTGAAACCTCGAAGTCTCAGGGAGGGCAAAGGTAACAAAAGAGCAACGGATGGAAAGAAACAAGAGAACAAGGTGAGAAAGAGATAAGATATAAAAAAACCTAGGTGCACAGTTGGATGGGTAAATAATATATTCCTGAAGTTGCCCATGTGGGAGAAACGAGTACTATCATTTACCCAAACAGCCGTTAAAGGAAATCGGAGAATGGAAATCATCATGAAAACGCGTGTATCGCCATAAGAGACAAGATAAGAGGTGACAGTTCCTTGGGGAGACAAACAAGACATCAACAATGAGAACGAAAATAAAATTTTACGAGATCCAACAACCTTCATGACGGGTAGTAGTCTACGTCCCAGTCCTCTGTGTGATCAATCGGCAACGATGCAAACACACATCGTTGTGGTCCACGTACCTTCCGTTATGCCCCGCCATCCAAGGTATAGTAAGACAACGGCTGCAGTCTCCAATAATGTCGCGATGAACGAGCCATCAACTTTCATTGACGAACCCTAGAGACAGTCGCGCAATGAAACACTGCCATTGTGATACTAGGGTCACGATGACGTACCTGACAAATGACTTTGTTCAGGAGGAAGTAATCCAGCTGACTGAGAATGAAAAGGATGGCTGATATCACATAATACCACATCGGTCTAACCTCCTTGAGGATACCTAGCACAATGTACAGCATAATACCGAGATAGATGAGAGCAGCACTAAAGAGTGTGCCATATCAGGTGCGCATAGTCGAAATTCAGAGCAAGACACATACGCTCCAGGCCATATACTCGTCAGCACGAAGAGCGGTATACTGCTGAGCGATAGTGGTGGATTTGAAGGTCCAAAGACATTGTTGAACAGTAGTGCGATATCAAGGGATATGTACAAAGTGGCAACAAAGAAGCAGACAGCAATGACGGAGAGAGGCTATTCAAAATCACGTCATCAATTAAAATCGCGTCGGAGACGAGAGAAAACGCACTATCATGGAGCTTAGGGTGCCATCTTCGACAATCTGGGTTGCTATGATAGCATTTCCCAACAAGGTCCAAAAGAGAGCAGCAATAAGGCCGGCGTGAATAGCAGTGATTATGACTAAGCCTTTGGTGCCTTGTTGGACGACGGAGCCATTGGTCAGGATTTGGAATATCAGTGTCAGAATGTATAGGCCAAAGAATACGCGAAGCTCAGAACGCCCTTTAGAAACACATCATATCAGTCTCGGAGAAATGAAGACAACTTGAAATATTAGATGACGAACACGCCCGTGGATACGGGAATGATCATTCAGAGATGAACGCACCGACAGCTGCCTTTCTCCGACTGGTGAAAACGATGAGAACGATGACGACGATGACGCTTAGGCCACAAACGATAATGTTGGCAATGTTTCCAAGTGAGCCATTGGTCTTCACCAATGGGATCCCACATTCTGGGTTTACACCAACGGGGGCCGTGGCTGGGTGGGCAGACAAACCAGTGAGGAGGGTACTGTTACTTTGGAGTAGCTGATCGAGGTGATCTATGGCATCGGCGAGACCTGTGCGGTTGAAAATGAGGCTCACCTGCCGGTAAAATAGGTTACACCATGTATATGACGGTACTTGAGAACAGAGCGTTGAGAAATCGCCGAAACGCATACTGAGGGCGCGCGAGGAGAGATGTAGAAAAAAGAAAGAGACAAGGGAAATATGAATCGGTTCCGTTCGGTGTGTGATGGAAGGTGTATCACGGGACGGGCTTAAGGAGATATCAACAACCACAGCACCGCTCGTCGTTGATGTGTTCTGTACAAGTCGCCAAGCAAGGTTGACTGCAAACACGTCAATACAAAAAGCCGAGTTTCATGACAACGAGGTGGGTCAGCGCTTACACAAAAAAGTGCTCAAATTGAAGTTTTTGGGTTAGGACAAGCCGAAAGGAACGTGCGTAGAAAAGGATCGAGGAGTAAAAGACAACCAGTGTCGTAGATCAAAGGCAACATAAAGACGCGAAATTAACTCTCGTATTCTCAACTAAATTTCTTCGGTTAAGATACTGTTTCACACCAGAGCAACGAGGGGATGGTATCTAATGGTTTATGTAGTGCCACAGCACTGTCGAAACACATTGGTACGGGGACCTACTGTATACCTACCGCTCGACCCGCTTTGGCCCGAATTCTAAAATCAATCGGAAAAACGATCTGTCTTCAAGGGCGCAGCCGGACGAGTGGAAACAAGTCGCACAAGGACGATGCGGGCGACTCGACAAGTTTCACTGAAAGCATTGCCGCATTTTTTGTCAAATATTTATTCATTAAAGTTTCTTTGTAGGTGAAATATTTTTTTCTATTACGAGACCCAATTAACATTTGGAGTCTTTCCCACGCTGGTCCTGTCGTTGTCATAGGACTGACTCAATGTGCTCATGGATTCTCTGTACTTCTCAGTATCAACTCTGTCACTAGATCGTGATCGCATGCAAATGCTCCCGTTTCGTTGCCGATAATCCAGACATCACGCAGAGACTGTACCCGACCTCGATACATTGCAGGTACATCGACTAGCGAGGACTCTCGCGCAGGTCGCGTGTTTTACATGGACTACCTCACTACCTTGCTGTCACTGTTCTTTCCAGACCACGGCCGTTGTCCCTCGATCGTCGACTATCTGACATCTGCGGTGCGTTACACCAAGAACTCCAGTACCGAGTTTCTGCCTCATCCGACAGTAGCTCGGAAAGTGAACAGGTCCATCCTCGCATGACGATTTGATCAACTTTACTATCTTTGGACTCGGACGGCAACGCAAAGGTCGTGGAGCTAACAGAGTCAGTCATTCAGCGGGGTGTCAGGAGGCGAATGTCGCAGCATTTGAGAGCGGTATGCAGAATTATCGGAAAAATAAATAAATCGAACCAGAATCTCTGGCGAAACATCCCCAGCTTTGTCAGGGAACCATGCCGGCCGTCCTTGGATTTTGTCCACCGAGACTTTGATTACACCTGTGCGGAAATCTGGGCTGGTACAGCTCAGGAAAGAGAAGAATTGTCGACATCAAATACCGATCTTTGTGGTGATGTATGACTCACACAGTAGGCCGTCGTGATTCCCATTTCTATTTGCAAAGTATCCCACAGTGACATATTTCCCCCGCGATGAATAGCTGCAAGTGTCACTTCAAGGCTTGTGGGACTGCACGTGTGAAGGGTTTTCAAGGTTTCCTTTGCCCACTCGCTGACATGGGTATCTGAGCAGCTTGAGAGCGTCTTCAGGTTTTCCACGGAATTGTGTCGGAAAGCGGAGTCCAGAGCGCTACGGACGGCACCCTTTAATTCCCCAGATGGTTCATTTGGCTGACGTCCGCTGTATAGTTCCTCGATTACGGAGCTGGTTTGAGCTAAAGGCGGATTGTCATACTCAGCCAGACGAGCCATAAGATCAGGAATAGTCCTTGCAAATACAGTCTTCTCCATTGCTATCCTGAAGGGTGCATTGATGCTCAGATCAACACCTTCCCCGCTGATGTCAAAAATAACATCAAGAGGAGGGGAGAGTGTGTCATTAATTCTTATACATCACGAGTGCCGTCGAGAACGGCCACGTAAGGCTTCGGTAACTCAAACCTATGCAGTAGATTAAGCATCAGCACAGTGTTCGTGGACATCATGCTTACTCGTCCTTGATGAGCTGTATCGCTGCTAAACGTGTGGTCTCTATGAGCAAGTTCTTCAGCAAGGCTATGCATAGTCCGTGAAGCTATGCGTGTGCACTCATTCGATGGATGGGCTTAATCACTATGTCACCTCCTGCGCAGAAAGCTCGACCTATTCCAGTACTGATGATCATATGATAGGGATCATATCTACGTACATGGGTTCATCAGCAACGAATGACGGAGAGGATTGGACGCCAACTGACACCAAGTTGAGGTCGCAGTAAATTGAGAATTGCAGTAGCTGCTAGCATGTTGTCGCGATGTGCGTGGCTGCACTCAGACATTGTCGTATACTAATTTCGGCACTATCAACACGTTCGACACTGTCAACATTTGCTCTATCCCTTAACCAACATCACGTTGACGCCTGAGGAAGTGATGTATCTTGAAGCACCGTAAGTATTCTTGGGTGCGTACCGTGTCGTTGTTGATCATTGTCAGTAGATACTTGCCGTTCGTGGTCACGACTGAAGGTGGGGTTAAGAAGCGCCGTCATTGGCAGAAATAACGTAATTTCAATCGACAAATCAAGAGTTTTATTGCTAATATCATGGGTATGTATGTAAATCAGAGCATGTCACTACATGTGTCAGCATGTTGGCTGGAGTTGCGTAAGGCACGCCAGCGAAATGTTGCACATCTGTCCCTTTTCCAGTCATCGCACCGGCATCCTTCTGGCACACCTCCCTCGCCTCCTGTTCTTGTTTTCTTACCAGGTATGTTATCCATACAAGCTAACCCACTCTCCTTATTTTTTTCAAGATTTATTGATGGACAGACATGTGAGTTATTGTAAATACACTTGCAGATTTTGCATAACTGGTCGATAGTATGACGCAGCCGCAGATGAGTCAAAACGACTGGCTTGATTATGAATCACCTCGGGATCATTTCAAAGGCTGGAGACTTTAAAATAGGGGCCTGCATCAGAGTGTTCATTCAATACCCCCCATCATGTCCACCCCCAAAGTCGAATACCGTCAGCTTGGCAAATCTGGTCTCCGTGTTTCTGTCCCCATTGTAAGTTCCATGCAGGATCCAGCTGAACGCTGACTGAGCGTGGATGTACCATCGTAGCTGGGAGCGATGAGTTTTGGTTCACCGAAATGGAGTGTGCGTACCCCCTTCTCAAGCATTTCCGCTGTGTCGCGTCAAGGTCGGCAGTCTGATATCCACATCTCCTTCATCTAGCCGTGGGTCCTCGACGAAGAACCATCCTTCGAGATCATGAAGGCAGCATGGGACCTCGGTATCAACACGTTCGACACCGCCAACATCTATTCCAACGGTGAATCTGAACGTCTCCTGGCCAAGTTTATCCAAAAAGTATCCCTTGCCCTCGTTCCTGTGTATCCCCTCCCGCCTTACATTCTCATCGTCTTTACTAGTATCAGATCCCCCGTCACCAAATTTTGATTGCGTCAAAATGCTATGGCCTTGTCGCTGACGAGATCAACATTACTACATTCACCACGCCTA
>JBBPQW010000858.1:0-12407 GCA_038092695.1 Boletus rubropictus | reverse complement strand
TAATCTCAGGCCAGCTCCCATTGGCAGTCATGGTAAGAAAGAGATCAGGCTTCCTATATTCCCTAAAAATGGCCAGAGAGTCTTGAAGAAGTTGCTGCATATAGCAAGTGCTGCCCTTGTGAGTGGAAGAAAGGATAACATGACCCACTTGACCCAAGTCTTGACCAGCATCCTGAATCAGATGATTTTACAAGCCCTGATAAAGATCAGCTCTGAGTGTCCTCTGATTGTTGGCCACCCAGGTGAGGTTGTATTGATCAATGGAAGCCCAAGCATCACAGATCAACTGCTGGGAAAGTCTACCTCCCTTGAAGAGATTGGGAGGTTCCACTTGTAGAGGATGCATATGAAGTCTATATGCATATCAGAGAAGCTGGGTGATCTTCTTAGAGTGATATGGGTGACAATCTGCATCTTGCAAGGAATTATTCAAATGCCAACCCTCCTTACCATGATGAAAGAGAAAAACATAGTGAAGTGGAAGATAGAATGGATGGATATTGCTGATATGATGAAGACCACCTTTTTAAAGACATAGGATAATATCACACTCTGCTCTAACATTGCCAGCAGTGTCTCCAGGTATGATGGCAGCTATCTTTTGAACAGTAGGAAGATTGTAATGTCTAGGATCATTTCCTTGCTAAAGATGGATTCTCATGGAAACATAAGTATGCTTCTCAGGAGATTTGGCCTTTATAACATAAAGTATTAGCAAGGCATGTCTTGAGAAATGGGTATAAAGACTGACCTACATGATCTCATAGGCCTGCTTATATAAAGGAGCATAAATATGAAGATCTCTCAGGGTGTTGTACAAGTCCAGCAAAATGGCAGCATTCAAAAGAGAATTTTGTTGCATTTTTCTATCAATTGCCTCCTGTGGATCATATATGTATAGCTGAGCATGGGAAGGCTGGAGATTATCTGGAGGTAGAAGAGCACTCATGAGATGGTGAAGAGCACCATGGACATGAAAGGATGTAGGGCCAGCTCCTTAAATGGCTTGATAATCAATTTCCACTCTCACTAATGTAAAAGCCAAGACATTGTTATATTCACAAATATTCTTCTTAAACTCCATATGGTCCTGAGGATGATCAAAAATGTTCTGAAGGACAGGTGGCCATTGTTGAATAGAAGGAATGTTAACTTGACCCTGTAAGCAGCAAATGCCAAAGTGAGGATTGTTTACACCAGAGTTGGATAGCTTTTCAGAGATAAAATGCAAGGCATGACAATTGGGACATTGGATGTTCATAAGGCAAAGAGAATGGACTTGAATAGATTCCATGTATGGTTTACCACCAGGTGGAAAAGGAATGAGAGGATCTTGAATCTGAGATTGATCAGAATCACCAGAGCTAGAGCTTGAGCTAGAGCCAGAGTTATCAGAATTTGGAGGTGGTGGTGAGAGTGAGGATTGTCTAGAGATTTGAGATCTGGGCAAAGAAGGAGATGGAGGTGAAGGTGGAGATGAAGGAAAAGAGGATCTTGGAGATGAATTTGATGAGGAAGAATTAGGAGAAAAACTCTGCTGTCTTGCTTGATTCTGCTCATAGTGTTCTCAAGATTGTTAGGAATATTCCTGCAAAGCATCTTCAAGCAAAGCTTGAGAGAGTTGACAAACTTGTTAAATCTCACTCAGCTTGCTCCTGATTGGCATGGTCTATCTCCTGCCTCTGTAGCATTTGCTGCTGCTGCTGCTGAAGGAGTTGCTACTGTAATTGCTGCTGATATAAAGCCTGCTGCTGTAGCTGTTGTTGATATAAAGCCTCCTGTTGTTGCTCTTCAAGAAGCTGATGCTGCAGCTATTGTTGATATAAAGCCTGCTGCTGCTGCTCCTCAAAAAGCTGATGCTATAACTCTTATTGATGTACTCTCTCCAGCTCCTGCTATTGAAGATACTGATGTTGTAACTCTTGTTGATGTACTCTTAGTTCCTCCTGCTGTCTTTGTTGTAAATATTTATGCTCAGTTGCCTCTCTTCAAAAATTGATAACATATTGGGCAGGAAATGGGATATCAATATATTAAGCAAGAGGTTGAAAAGCAGGTTGCACAGGAGGTGGTTAAAAAGCAGATTGTATTGGAGGAGGTTGGAAAGCAACAACTCTAGAAGATTGGGCATGTCTCTGATGTCAACATCTTTGATGTGTATCATTGAAATTCTCCAATAGCTGGGCATTATAGTCAATTCAAGCAGATTGAGGAGAAGGAGGAAGCATAGGAGGTGATTATTGAACAGGAATATTAGATGGACCAGCTCAAGAAGAAAAAGAATGTTGAATTCAATATAGATGTTGAGCATCATAATGGGCAATCTGATGATGTGGAATACCAGGATATTGATAAACAGGAACAGGAGGATGAGGCTTTAATATGTATAAGTTAGAATTTGAAATATATATACTATATATAGAAATTTACTCTCAAAGCAGCAGATATAGCAGGAGTGGGCAAATGACAATTTGGGGGAGAGCCAAGAAGATGTTGATCATGTTTAGCCTAGCAAGCAGCAGATTGATGCCTAATCCTTAAACTATCTCTCAAAAGAGAAATAAGCAAACAGACAGAGATGGGCTAACAAAAAGAGATGAGATGATGAAGGGGAAAAAAAAGGCCTTATCAGATGAAACAAATAACTGAGGGCCAAAAGAGCCAAAACAGTCATTAGCAAGAAAAGCATGTCAAAGGTGGAAAGAATGCACACCAATTTACCTTGCCTCTTTCAAAATTCTTCTCATCTATAAACTTATGGAACAATATGGGTGGAATGCTCATCAGAACATTTATTATTAGCAGACCATTGGATAACAACATCATATATATACAGTAGATAGGACTAAGTTAGTGCTGGTGGGGGTCAAGTTATCATCACACTCAGTGGGTGGTGCATGAATGGCCAAGTTGGTGCATTGTACTGGCTTGTCTTACTGCCATCTCATTGGGTGTAACTGCATTCACACAAACATGGCAGTAGCATGCCCACACAATTGGGTGGGGCTTGGATGTGACTGTGCTTGTACAAATGGATGGCATAGTCAAATGGAAAACAGGTTAGTGCATTGGGTGGCCTGTCTTGCAGTCATCTCATATTTTTTGCCAATATAAATGGATGGGAATGGCATGAACTGGCGAGGGTTGGGTTAGTGTCACACTTAGTGGATGGAGGAAAAAACCAGCAGGTGGGTGGTGCATCATGCCAGCCATTTTGCTGCTGTCTTGGTGTCATCTCATTGAGTGCAACTGTGCTTGCACAAATGAATGGCATGGTTGGTGCATTGTGTGGCCCTCATTGTAAGTGGCACAGCAGCTGAGTTTGAAAGGCAAGAGTAATAAGCATGTGGAAGGTGGCCAAAAAAGGGAGAAAAAGAGGGATATACCACCAGTTGTTGTAAAGGTTTCACTGAGGCTTAGTAAGGATTAGGTCTCCAATGGGTCCAGGTAGGATTTTTCAGCAGTTTTTGGCATATATACTATTGTAAATAAATGGTATCCCAGCATTATGTTCAATTTTGAATTTATTTTAAGCATTTGCCTGTGCCACAACTGCTGGCCATTGGTAGTGCTGACCCAATATTAATTCTAAATATCTGGTTGTTGTCATCACTTTTAGGTTGTAGTAAGGCTTTTCATAATATTTCCATATGATTTGGGCCTATATATAATTTTCCTCATGCTAATGGCCACATTGCTATTTTGTCTGAGATCAGCCTAAGGTCAGCCCAAATGTATCAGCTATATAAAGCCCATATATCACAAGGATTAGAGGTGATGCTGAAAAAACCAAATGGTCAACAGATCTGTGCTGCTAGGATTTACCCCATACTGATGACAAGCCTGATATGCCAACTATGTTGACCTGACACTCAAGCAATGTTATAGTGAGGTACAACCATTGGCAATCACATACTAAAAAAGCAAAACCAATTATTGCATTGTAGCTAGATACAGCACTTGTGTGTCAGAAATTACAATGGAAGTATAATAAAATAATATTAGGCAGTGCAGAAATTAGACTATATGAGCTTCTTGTTGAAGTCTCACAACCATGATAGAGTAACCTTCTTGGCAGGAGGGCTATTAGATTGAAAAGCACCAGGGGAAAAGACTTCATGTCCACATGGAGGCACTTTGTGAACATTCAATGAATGTCATTGGTAAGCTGGAGTGATTGAGGGGATGTATTAAGCCATCACTCACACTTCCACAATCTTCTGTTGCCCCCAGATCATATCATCTTTCATGGCCACTGTCACTCAAGATTGACTGAAAATGAGATCTACAAACTCCTAGAACTCATTAGATGACCATATTTTTTCATTTGTGCTCATTTGAATGGAGATTTCATCAGCTGTTGTGGTCCTGCTGGCTGCCACTGCTTCTCCTGTTCCTTTTCTATTTATAGCATTGGTATTTGCATTATTTAAGGATTGCTTGTGAGTTACTACAGCAATGGTGCCTTCTTTCACCAAATGATTGAATGTAATCATTGAAAAACACTTCTCAGGTGGGAGAGAAAGGGGCAGAAAGGGGCAGAAAGGATTGTTTATGAGAATTATGAAAGTAATTTTTGTCTAACACATACCAGAAAAGCATAGTGTTCCCAATGATTGAGTGTAATCTTGAAATAACCACCAGGTGCCATTGTCCTAGCAAGAGCTGAAATGTGACTCTGCATCTTTATGCTGTTCACAAGCTTTGTGTGGGGTTTACTGATTAGTAGTATATGGCTTGCACATTGATAACATAACTTCTATTTGAGATTGGAATGCTGTGAATACTGTACTGGCTCTCTCTAATATCTTGAATGCCACTATATTTTTCTTTGCATACACCTAGTGTTGTTGGTGTACAGTTTAAGGATACTCCCATTTGTAATGAGACAAACTCACCAAGATATTGGAGGCCATACTGATAATGTAGCCAGACAGGTTTGGTGATAGTAAGCAATATCAAAAACAATCCTTTAGTCTTTGAACTCCTCAAATATAATGTATTTTTGTGCCTCATCCTTCTAACTCTCCTGTTTGAGAGACATGATCGTAGCTTGCACTCAGATTATCATATTGGCTTGTTTCATCTGCTTCATGTCAGCATGCAGCCTAACACCAAGCACAGTTGCCCACTCTAATATAGCCCTCTTTTGTTGATTGGAAAAGTGGGTTCAAGGCAAAGTGAATAGTAGATGAGTAACAAATTCCTATCAAATCATCAGGAAACAATACAAGAATAAGCAGACACAACTCACTGTTTTTGAGCATCAAGGATAGAAAGGAGAATCAGAAGAGACCATAGCATTTCTCACACATGTCCATATTCTGCTGCAATAGTTTGTTCCAAAGAGTAGGCTTGGCCAGTTGTTAGCACAGACCTCACATGGAAATATTCATATATATAGCTTCAATTTCTGCTGCAAAAACATCAAGCAGTCCACTCTTATCATCAATCATATCTACAGTGTCATTATCTGCCTTGAGACCAAGCTCATTACCAAAATGCAACAAGCATGTTACAAGGGGCTTTCCCTCCTTTATTTGGCTCTAAATCTCTTTGAAGTAGTTCCAGAAGAAGTGCATGCAGTCTGATAGCATATTGCTGCAAAGATCTTTCAGTGCATAATTAGCATTATCTGCCAGATGGGAAAATGACAGATCCAAATCATCAGCAGGAGGTGTGTTATCAGCAGGAGGTATGGGATCAGCTGAGATAGAAAATATGGGTTGCTTAATATTAGGAACCATGATGATATTCATGTGCATATTGTTGATAAGGCTTTGAAGAGCTTGAAGGCAGTACTTGTGCTTCTTTGTTCTGGCATGTTCTGAGACATAACTGTGATGTATCAAGCACAACCCCATGACCTTCTCACAAACCTTCCAGGTTAATATCTCAGAGATGCTCACTTCAAATACTAGGAAAAGTGTTGTTTAATCCCACATGGGGGAGTAGGGGAAAAATACATACTAGTGAGATCAAGCATATTTTGGTTCCTAGTATTGAATAACTTGGGCATTAGACTATAGCTGCAACAGACCAAATATTCTGAAAAAAGGCAGAAAAGAGGACAAAGACATTATCCAGGGTATAGTCAGTGAAAAACCACAAAAAAACATGTTCACATGACAATTGTCTTGCTGTTTGCATGAGGCTTGGTATATTAAACAGTTCTGATTCCCTCCAGATGAAGGAGATGATAGCGATTGAGATAGTTGAGATTTGAGGCAAGCATCAAGCAACCACAGGCACATAAGTCACATGACCACTGTCACCACTTCAATCACTCATCTTTGTTCATTCAACATTCAATGTTCCATATTTAGTCATGCTACCCATCACAATCCTTGCTGACACCATCAACTCTGACCATGGTGGCTACATTATCAAGCCCCTTTTTTTTACTATACATTTCTCTGGGGCCATTACCTCATGTTTTTCCTCTCATGTTGTAAGTTTCAGCACCAATCCCCCCATGTTTTTCCCTAGTTGATCAAATATAGCCTGTTGAAGTGTTTATCAAACTTCCCAACAAGCTATCTGACCAGCTCTACCCTGTCATTGCCAGGGAATGTTCTCTTCCAAGCAACAGATTACAGCACAAATATGCTGGGTTTCACTCACAACTAGTAAGTCTTAATCTTCAGTAAATCAATGTTCTAACTGTGTTACAGGCCACATTCCCCTTTCTTCCTCTAGCAAGACACTTTGACTGCTGGAATGAACAACACTGGTGCTCACTTTTGGATGAGATTCAGTGTGCGCTTGTGAAAACTATGGAGACCAGGAAGCAGTCACAGTGTGGTGATCTGATAATGGACTTATTCTGGATGGTATTTGTTGCAGCTTACCCATCTTTCCCTAGTGGAGAATGGACTACATGGGATGCATGCATCCCTATGAGCAGGACCTTCCTTACATGTTGGCTTGCAGATTCCAGACTGTGGCAATTCAGAGAGTCCTACATGCCTGAGGTAGTTCATCAATTTGTTTTTGACAAGCTCAGGGAAATTGTTGAGCATTTATTTTCCATATCAATTATCTCAAGTCTGTAGTTTCAATGTGTACCAATGTCAATAATCATGCACATTGTTTCACTGATTTCTTTCATGTCATGTTGGACTGTTGCTGTTAGATTTGGACCTCAACTATACCTCTGCATGAGTCATCTCACAAAGGCAGGTCCCACAGCAGTGCCAAGTGTTACAACATGGCTTACTGGTGGTATCACTGACCTCAGACAAACCTTAGACATTCTATGTCAACACAACATACAACTGGTGATGATTGGCCAACAACAAGCCAAATGAGTGTACCCAGTTCTATTGAGGCATGTTTGGCATTATATATGGAATACACATAGGATTTTCAGCATATGTCTCATAAATGCCTCACAAAAATGGCCATGTACACAGCCATTTTACATAGCTCTAAACCTAACATTTTTCGGAATTTACTAAATAAATAACATGTGTATCTACACAGAACCCCTCTGAGTGGCTTGCATAATGATTTGTGGATACCCTGAATGGGGGTGCACAGCTTGTCACACGCAGGACATCCAGTTCATGAGGTCAACCTGAGGTGTGATTGGCCCCCAGTGCATGCTGTAATGAGGCTGACTGGGTCAGCCACTCTTGGTCCATGATTTGACCATCTAGTCTTGAGACCATTACATTGTTTGGTATGATGTACATAAGAGATCATCTTAGGGTTCAGGAATCCATTATCATGTCATCCATTGGCATGGGCATACACCAGATATAACATATATACCTCTATATGAGATTGCCTGTGATGAGAAGAGTGAATGAGCTCTGGACAAGGCAGGTAAAGCAAACATGTTTATAGGGGTATGGCAGTACAAAATTATATACAGGTACAAGATCAGCAGTCCCAGTAAAAGCTAAAGGAAAATGAAGAAGGGGAGAAAAGATACAGCAAGAGTTTGGAATTCATCCCAAATGAAGTTATGCATCCTTTTCACTGACTCTGGTGTAATTCCATCTGAGATAGTGTGGTCAGTAATCCAGTATGCAATAAAGTCTCCCAACATGTTGATCCTAGGATTCCAAGCCAGCCAGTTACCAAAGGGAAATGTAGGGAAGACAGCCATGTAAGCCATTCAGGAAAACTCGCGCACTAACATATACACATGTTTCTCATGCACTGCTTTAGCAAGATGGGCCTCAATCTGACCAGCCAGTGTTTGCCATGAGTGGTGCTCACAAGGATCGAATGTCAGAGAGAGCAGGAAGAAAGTGAAGAAATCCTGAAATGGATTGAGCAAGGGGTACAAATTCTTTGACATGTGTAACTGACTGGACTCAGGCCATTAACATCCTGGGGATGAATTGGATCTTGAATTGGCAGGGAGGTGTTTCCCAAAGCATGCATAGAATGAGTGAAGTGACTTGAAAATTGATTGGGGATGTGAACAGAGATCTTGACTGGCTAAGCCTCACAGTGAAAATAAAATGAATGGCTGGAGCAAGCTCACTTACAAGGTGGTGAGCACGCTGCAACCAAGAGTTGACATATTGATTGCTTTGCATCCCACCATCAACAAAGTTGCACGTGACCTGCTTGCTTGGAATTCCCAATCATGGCAGCCTCACCTCTGGCAATGTGGGCACCCAAGTCAAAAAAAAAATAGTTTTTAATCCAGATGGTTTGTTTATTCATGCTTGTAGTCTTCTTGCTCATATGCATACCATCTCTTAGTTTAGGCAGGTGTCCATGGATCAGACATGGTGGTGTGCAAAGTCTGTCCTATAAAGGATGGCAGCCTTCATAAAATCTGCCATCATTATCTCCTGGGTCCAAAAGGCCATGATAATAGCAAACAACACAAGTTGGCTGTCATATTTTCCAAGAGAAGGGCTGAAGATAAGTTCTCACTACCTGGAAGGATTTCATCAGTCATTTCCACAGATCATGATCCAGTTATTTTGTGGGCAGATGGCAGTGATATATCAGTGCCTCCAATTGATGCTGCAGCACCCTTTCCTGCTGACAGCCATTTTAGTTCCATGGATTTTGAAGAAGAGATCCTGATTGATGCTGTATTCAATGAGTATGTCTCTGATCCTACAATGTCATATGATGACTATTTTAACAAGAAATGTCACATGATGACTACTTTGATGAGATAAGTTGTTTAATGAAATGAGGAGAATTTCTTTTCACATATCCTATTGAACCTGCAAAGGATGGGCTCAGAATTGAACTGGACAATCAGAGTAATGATCTTGATAATATCTTTGGCATTCAGATACCAGGTATGAAATATTTCTTATGAAAAGAAATGTTAATTAACTGTCACCAGACCACCCACTACATGTGCAATTGACAGTGAGACAAGATAAGACATCAGAAGTTCCCTTGACTTGTCCAATGTATCCATGGTCCATGAAGGCAATGCATTGAGATGCCAGTCACATATCATCATCATTACTCACTTCCCATAGGAGTTTCTCACCCACCTGTAGGAATATACTCAGTACATGATGGAGTCAGTGACTATAGTATTGCACACCTATAAGAATATACTACAGAGTATAAATATAATATACAAAGTGTGAATAGACCGATCTTACCTCAGTACATGACAGAGTCAGTGACTGAGGTAGAGATGCATCAAAATGAATCTTATCTACTTGAATGTTATGTAATATGGCAATGTCCACATCCGTTTGACTACAGTATACAAAGAATAACAATATTACAACACTCCCTCCTCAAACAGACAGGTGTAATCCTAGATCATGTGTGAAATGTTTAGCTTTAATGCTAGGTAATGCTTTTGTAAGAGTGTTTGCAATCATATCCATTGAAGGACAATAAAGAAAAGAAATCAAACTGTTTTCAACACTGAAATAAATAAAATGATAATGAATGTCAATATGTTTTGTGTGTATGTGATAACTATCATCATGTGTTAACACAATAGCCGATTGGTTGTCGCCATAGAGAGTCATTGGGTGCATGAGGGGTTGGAACATCTCACTGATGAGTTGTCAAAGCCAAATAGCTTCTTTAGCAGCATGCATAGTGGCAACATACTCGGATTTGGCTGTGGATAGCATGATGAGCTCTTGTTTCTTTGACCCCCAGAGGATTGCTCCCCTGTCAATGAGAAAAGTAAAACCCGTAATTGCATGTCGGTGTTCCTGTGTAGTGCCATCAGCATCAACATATCTGATGAGTCCTTTTGTTTGTGTTCCAAATGTCAGCACGAGAGCTTTAGTACCTGAAAGATACTTGTAAATTCACTTTACCGCTTCCCAGTGCTCTCACCCAGGATTGTTGTTGAATTGACCAACATAGGAAGTGGCGAATGCAATATCAGGTCAGGTTCCAGCAGCCAGATGGATCAATGATCTGACTGCTTGATGGTAAGGAATGTTCCACATATATGCTATCTCACTTGTCATCTTTGGTAATTGCTTATCCGAGAGTTGGACATGTGGGTCAATCAGGATAGTGACTGGTTTGACGTCTGTAAAGTTGTACTTGGTGAGGATGGCATTAATGTATGGATCTTGAGAAAGTGAAATGATACATATCTCATAGTCTCTGGTGACCTTCATCCCAAGTAACCAACTAATCAGATTTAAACTAGTAATTCAAAAACGTGTCCTGATTTTGTCTTTGAATGCTTTTATAATGTCTGATGAGCTCCTGGTGACTGTACAGTTGTTCACATGTGAAGCTAAAATAAGAATGTGCTTGGCAATAATTGCAACAAACACTCCCTAGTCCACCTCCATCCAGGTGAAACCTAAGTCCTGAAGTGTACCATATAGACATTGGTACCACTTCAGCACTCCCTGCTTTGAACCATAAAGGGCAACACAGAGTTGTGCGACAAAATCATGACCCTGTTTATTGAAGCCTGGTGGGAGTTCCATGTAGATGACTTTGTCATTGTCCAGTTTGCTGTAAGAAATGCGCTATGGAAATCGAATACATCGATATCCCAGTTGTGATGTGCCACAATTGCCAGGATGAGGTGATGTGATGTGAGTCATGCAACTGGAGCATAAGTCTCATGATAGTTGACACCATACTGTTGAGTAAAGCTGTGTGCTACTAAATGTGCTTTGTATTTGTCAATTTTGCCTGCAGCGTTTTTCTTAATCTTGAACACCCATTTGCAGCTCATGACATTGGTGTTCTTAGGGCATTCAACCACATTCCAGGTATGTGCATTACTGAGACTCTTCAGCTCTGCATTGATTGCTTCTTTCCATTTCGGCCAGTCTGGTCATGTCTTGGCTTCCTCTATTGTCATTGGTTCCAGGCCCTCAGCTTCTGCATTCCTGGCAAATAGCACAAAGACCACTTTTTCGTCGTCTAATTCCCACATTGTCAAAGCATGTCCGCCTTCAACTCCCTCCACCACAATGGTTTTGATACCCTTGGAAACAATCAAGTTCCTTCCCCTGCCATCATGAGTACCTTCTCCTTATCGTAACATCTGGAGATAGGTGGATTCGGTATGCTGATGAGTTGATCATCATAGGCTGGTTTCATCTGATGGCAAAGAGTTAGCAGTGGTATGTAGTGGCACAGGTGCATTGATCACTGGTCCAGATGTGTTGTCAGGTTTGGTAGCTGGATTGGTCTGATCTTTGTTGGTCCTGTTAGCAATGTTATTGAGTCGCATCGACACCATTGTGTCATTCTGCCAAAATGTGACATTGCATTCAATGACCACAGTGCAACAATCAGGTAAGTAAATTTGATGTGCTGTAGATTCAGCATCAAACCCAACCCAGTGACCATCTTTAGCTTGGTTGTCAAGCTTTGATCCCATAAGATTGAGGATCCAGCATTTCACTCCCCAGGATAGTAAATCGCCCAAATTTGGTTTCTTTCTGTACAATATCTTGTATGGTGTCTTTCCATCCAGTGCTCTGTGTCAGAACCACAGAAATTCCCAGTTTTTGACTGCCTCAACATTTCCTAAATCCAAGTTATGCATCGTAGCTTCCTTACAGTCGCTACTCACATTCCTACATTATGCTACGAGATGCACTCGCCTTCCGAGATTCCTCGTATAGCATACTATGATAATAGATGTCAGCGGTACTTCAGATGCACCTGCTTATCAGGTTTCCTTCAGTACTCGCGTCCATTCCTTCATCTATATGCCTATGCATAACTTCCGCTAGACGCGCTCATACCTTGAGCTTCCTAGTAGAAGTCCATATTATCTTATCTTAGATCCTTTTCAATAGATATCGGCTATTGCCGATACTCTTTATCTTATCCGGCTATTGCCGATGTTCCTTATCCTTATCAGGAGTACAGCCATCCTAGTTCATTTCGCTGTCTCTTATAGTTTATCCGCGTACACGCATATTCCTTACCTTATTGACAATCTAGGCCATTCTAGCCTT
>JBBPQW010000857.1:0-12417 GCA_038092695.1 Boletus rubropictus | reverse complement strand
GGCCCGTGCTGGTTGGCATGACCAATTCGTGTCGTCAATCGGCAGTCATGTTGGAGTTTTACAACCAGTATGCGGTACGTGCCGCGTGTTACATAATCAGCGGTACTTGGAACTTTCGTATGGTAGTTACCTTTTCTTTAGTGACTACTCATATAGTTCTACAAGTCATGGACATGGGCAAGAGTACAAGACCCTTGTGATGAAGGGATATGCACGATGACCAGTATGCTATCAACAATGAGGGCAAGAAAGTCAAAGTAACCGTCACCCACTTTATCACTCCTTTCCACTCAGGGATCGCTACAGATCACTCGCAGGATCAAGCGAACACTCCAAAAATCAATCGTCGAACACACCGTTGCTGAGCGCAAGAAATGGGCAAAATTTGGCAAGGAAAGGGGAACAAAGAGGGTCCCGATCGTGCTACTACGACCGTCGGCGAGAATGTCGTACTCAAGTTGACCGCTGGAAACAGGGTACGTCCTTGATCTCCCCTGCTCACAGACATCCTTTTCTTATACCCGCCCATGGTTCAGTCGACAGAAGTTGAGCCAACTGTTGAACAAAATATCAAGACCGAGCTCGCAAAAGCGGGTGCTGACAAGGTCGCCTGTCGATTGTGTAAAGGGGACCACTTCACGGCTAAGCGTCCTTACAAGGACTCTCTTGCGGGCCTCGAGACAGCGGAAATACCCTCAACAGACGACTTTACCCCTGCCACCGAAACTCTCCCTCCTCCTCCGTCGGGGGGCAAGTATGTCCCTCCATCGATGCGTGCAGGTGCTCCCGGTTCTGGAGAGTCGATGAATCGCGTGGGTGGGTCTGGTTCACGTGAAGACCTCCCACGAGGAAACTCAAGAGAACGATTTGCGCGAACTCCTTGGTGTATTTGGCCGTGTGGCAAGAGTCTATGTGGGCCAGGACAGGGAGACCGGTATTGGAAAAGGTTTCGCATTTGTGAGCTTTGAGGATAGAGCGGTTGCACAGCGTGCGATGGAGAAACTCAACGGAAAGGGTTATGACAACTTGATTTTGTACGTGCAGTGGTCCCGTGAGTGATTGGCATCCCTTTTCCTGTTCTCATACTGACGACAATGTTGTAGAGCCAAGACCGGAGGGGCGATGACCATTTGCTTGTAGACGTACTCGATCCCTTCTAGTTTTCCTATGACCGACCTGCCTAATTTCTGATCCCGTTCCGCTTCTCGGGCACGGCCTGGCTCGGATTTGCTCCACTTGCATATCATTATTATGCTGGCATACAAGAAGTTGTTAGACTACACTGTTCGCTTAGATCTACACGTAGTGTAGCCACATGAATAGAATTGAGCAAACCCTCAGCATTAGTACTTCGTTGCCACCAAGAACACAGATGCAGACTCTTCCAACTGTAGCCTACATCGTTTCAGAAGAACTAGTGAGGGTAAGCAGAATCCAACGCCGAGTCGTTCCCAATGACATTAATCTCTGTCGTGCACGTTCGTCACTGATGCGCAAACTCGCCTGCAGGTGTCATCTCTGCTACCTTCGAATAAAAACCGTTCGTTATTGGTGCACTCGTTGGTCAGCGCGTTCGGACAGTCGCTGGGGGCTGCCGATGGCCAGAATTGTATCAAGTTCCTTCGTCCCCGCAAAGCAACCGACAACGAGCTGTTAGCTTATCACACTCGCAATTACCTCGATTATGCCTTGAACCCCTCCAGCGACTACGAAGACCTATCTCAAGTTGCCCAGTTTGGGCTCGAGGACGTGCGTATGCTGCTATACTGTTGTGGTGGTGTCCCACACGTACAGCACAGGATTGCCCACCATTCCAAGGGATGCATGAGTATATACCTCTCGTCGCAGGAGCGACATTGACAGCTGTCAATGCAATAAGGAACGAAACATGTGAGATTGCTGTTTGTTGGGACGGAGGCAGGTCAGCTGCGTTTCACTGATTTATCGGTAGCTTCTAGTCAAACAATTCTAGACACCATGCCCAAAAGTCTCATGCTTCTGGGTTTTGTTATGTGGCTGATTGTGTCCTCGCCATCCTTGCTCTGAAGCGCATTCCACCTTCTCCATCTTCAGTGTCTCCACGGAGATCTCGTGTGATGTACCTCGACTTGGATCTACATTTTTCAGACGCAGTCTCACATGCATTTTATAATCCCAGTTCAACTGCAGTGTCTCATGTTTTGGTAAGGGGATTTTGGTTTCCACTTGGTCGTTTTAACACAGAGGAGTACTCCACTTCCAGACGCTCTCGATTCATCACACCGCCCCTGGTTTCTTTCCTGTGTCTTCTCTTTCTACACTACCAAATCCAGATGATGCCTCGTTCGACCCGTTTACACTGTCTCTCCCCTTACAAAGAGGTGCTTCCTGCCGAACATTTGCACGAGTGTGGCCAATCGTCGAGAGGATTAGGGAGACGTTCCAGCCAGACTTCATCATAGTCCAATGTGGCGTGGATGGACTTGCAGGCGACCCTATGGCGACTTGGAACTGGTCCATCGGTGGCCCAGGATCACTCGGATGGTGCATCGATAGAATAGCGCAGACCTGGTCGGGAAAGAAGCTCCTTCTCGGCGGCGGTACGTGCCGACCGAACGTTCATGATGGCAATTACCAAAGTATTCTTTTGTTCAAAGGAGGATACAATTCCCCGAATGCTGCATGTGCTTGGACTTTTCTAACGTCAGTTGCGGTAGGTTCATCGGCTCGTTGGCTCAATGCAATGTCGATCTCATAAGCTTTGGTGTCAGACTGGCAGATCACTCTCATTGGATGCCCAGATTCCAGACCACCATGCATTCCCTTTGTACCAACCCTCGTTTACGCTGGACGTTCCTGCTGGCAACATGCAAGACCAAAACTCGGATGAATACTTGCAACTCGTTGAACATGTCTTTGGAATGGTTCAGACAGTGTTGCAACGACGGCTGTCTGGGGGAACGTAGTGTCCGACCACCTTGACACCGGAGATTATGGCATCAAGGGAGTTCCAGGTAGCTTTCAACTGTTGATTTGGATGCTGATTTGGATGTGGCCTTGATGTCCGGCTAAGAGCGAAATCCCAATTTCATCTGCTGATTTCAGCGCTTCCTGTCAGAGTTTCTCGCGTAGTAATAGTATGTGCAGCGCATCAGATTGAGCTAATCAGATACTGCCAAGGCAATGGCACGTGACGTGGCTAAACGCTGCATTGTTTTTCCACTCAAGCCTATTGGTCTCGAGTCCTGTTCTCCGCAAGCTTATCACGCTATGGCATCCACACTTTGAGATCAAGACAATGAAACACTTGTATAGCTGAAAAATATGGTACTTGTGCATCCATGGCTCCAGTACCTCCTTGCTCCCGATCTTCCTTTCGAGGATATGTTTGCGGACCACAATGCCAAACCACTCACCCCCGATGATGGAGATGGGCACGTCCTCCTCCTATGTCATATAATTTATCCCCTTTGTGCATCTTAGATTCTTCTGTGCACAGGGAGTACAAAAGTATCGCATCTGGTCGTCCCGTCGTCGCGCAGTTGTTCAAGAAGGTTCCTATCTCAGAAAGAAGATGTGGATGCGCGATATCTTATAGTTTGCCAGGTGATTTGTGTTTCAGTTGTATGCCAGCACGACGGGGGGGGGATCGATACCGTCATTCAGGGCGGTCCTACTGTAAGCGGTCTGTGTAGAGAGCATTATTCATCATTTCCGAGTTGCTTATCTCGAGAAATCTACAGCAACCCGCAACTGGAGTCGGGGTCCCCGACGGTGCCGATACGAACCGCACAGGTGAATAGCAAACAGCAAACAGTAATGCATTAGCCGAGTCACTGCGCTGTAGTCCAAGTTGGGTGGGAACAGCCTCCAGCGCCGAAAGTGTCAGGGGAGAAAAATTCGAACCGACGAGACAATAAGAGGTCAGAAGGGAGTAGCCATGAAATCATACATGGCGCGTCGTTGCGATATCAGGAACGCATCGCAAGGCACGTTTGGTGTGTGGGATAGAGAAAAGACACTGGAAAGTTACGGGATGACGATAGCAGGTCACAAGGGGGCACCGCCATCTTTCCAGGCCCAATACGAGGTGGGCGAGAAAGCGGACTGCATTTCCGGGGCATAGCAATAAGCCCAATATATAATCTGCCAGCTTTCCTCCACTTCGACCTACTCTACCCCCGACGCACACTTTCGAACTTCGCAATCATCCATCTCCTCCCCACCAGCGCTCAAGCGCTCATCCTTGCGATCTGATCTGGCCCGGAATCTACGCCGGGCTTTCCCAACATTGCTGGATGGAAACTGCAATGAAGAAATATCCTAAGCCTACCAGCACTTCGCTACGCCTCGATCTCGAGCCAGACGACGAATGGAAGGAGGCGCTCAAAGAAAACATTCGTGAGGTGCTCCTCGCCATGGCCGAGGATGCCAGACAAAAGGTCAATGCCGAGCTCGCCAAGGGGATCAGCGAACCCGAAGAGCGCTCACGCTTGACCACCGACTACTTCGCGACGCTCAAAACTATCCGCCAACTGGGTGAGGAACAGTTCCAGATCACACTTGAGCGAGAACGGCAGGAGAGACGGTGGGCTTCTGGCGAACAGCTACATCCAGCATGGTCAGAAATCTTGATGAACGAGCAAAAGGCTATCTTGGACAGTATAGAAAGGGAGAAGAAGAACAAGGCTCCCGCGACGTCTCTTCGGTCCAACCCAACCCAGCGCCCTCTGCCTCCATTTCCCTCCCAGCTCCAGCCCACACCTGGTGTTCCTCCAGAAAGCTCTACGGTGACTCACAACGTCCGCGCCAGGATTCCCACACCTATGGGATCCTGGAAGGTGCCATCCGTCCCCGACTTGGAAAAATCCTTCCTGGACCATTCCAAATCCTCGCCCATATTCGACGAGTCCCTATTTATGCCACCCACACCCACACCCACACCCGCCAAATTGCCCAATTCGACGCTCAGGGGGAGTGAGCCGGGCATGAATGCAAGACCCATCGTGCAAGAATTTTGGAAGCCATCGATCACGCGCGAGGAGGATGCGCAAATGTCGCGCACGTTCATGCTCGCGAGACGGAACAACACTGCGAGTCCTATATCATCTTTCAAAACACCGTCTCTCCTCAGCATCGCGTTCACAGATCCCCTGGAAGCACTGTCTACCGGCATCGACAAGGAGCGATCAAGAATTTATAAGGAGTCGGAAATGAAACGAAAAGAGGAAGAAGTGAAGAGAAGGGAACAGGAGGTGAATTCGAGGGAGATGATGGCCAGACAGAAGGAACAAGATATCAAGCGGAGAGATGAAGAGGTGCGGCGCCGAGTGGAGGAAGTGCAGAGGGAGGAGGAGGAATTGTGCAGACGAGAGGAAGAAATTTGGCGCAGAGAAGAAGACCTTGACCGTAGAGAGGCAGAAATGCGTCGTAGGGAGGACGACAGGTCGCAAGAAGAGTTTTGGAGACGAGACGAGGGAATACGTCGTCAGAGGGCCGAAGAGAGAAAGAAGCAGGAGCTCTGGTAGCCCTGGCCACATTCCAATCTACGTCCTCTTCACAGACACCTATTCTTTCGGTCCCCTGGCTGATCCTTGACCACAACGAACGTAGCAAACCTGCCGTAGCGAGCTCACCTACTGATCGAGTCGGTACGGGGGCGCTTCCGGTCATAGCAACTTTATCAGCACTCGTCATCGACTTCCACGCGACCCACTTCTACTACCAGCACCCAATTTTCAAGCCAATAAGACCGGCGACTATAGCACTGGAGCCTCCAACTAATACTCAGATCTACCACTCATGGAGGTTGAGTTCCACCGGCGGCAGGCTGGGCAGGCTCAATAACACAAAGCGCAAACTAGGTGCAACCCAGCGAGGTTAGAACATGAGGGGTGGGCAAAATAGGCGAAGCAATGGTCAAGGAGGAAGTTACGAAGCTGTTCGAAGCTCGCCGCAACCAATGGGGCAAGAACTCAGACCCTGCAATCGCTGGTATAAAAAGACTTTCCCTGGCCCATGCTCAAGGATAACATCAGGGAGGGCGAAAGGGAATAAGTCTCTGATGTACTGTATAGATGGGTCCTTTGGGCCACTGTCGACACAGCTGACGGCTGTGATATTCGGATATATTCATATACAATTTTGGTGATGCCCTCGCAGGTTACATAAGTCCCTTGAGCGTCTGTCAGTCGATACTTGCGCCTCGTTCCCTGCGTAATGACCACTGTGGCTGTGCAGAGTGAAGGTAGCGTCCTGGCTGTTTTACTGTCTGACGATTTAACCTCAGGCATCATAGGACTCTGGAAATGATTCCATGTCGAAATCCTAGTGTTGGGCTGTATACTTGGCATATGAGTCGCTCAGAGTTTACAAGTAACAACGATGTCGATTTTTAGCAAGCAGACCACCTTGAGCACATGGCAGTATTCGCATGTTGGTCGTCAGGTTTCCCTTCACCCTTTCCTCCCATTTTGGCTCGGCATTTGTTCGTCTGCTTAGCGGCTTCCGGCTCCATGTCGGATTGGCCACCCACGAAGTTGGCCTGGTGGTCAACGTCTTTCGGGTTGAGCCAGGCATGCGCTGATTGCCCCTCGTCTCCAATCACCGCCTTCCTGTCAGTCACTGCTTAAGCTTACCGTTCATCGCGTTTCTGCTTGGGGGTCCATTAGTCTCAAGTGGTGACTCTCGCCGTGACATCTGCATCTGGGAACATCAAGATCAAGACGACGGAGGACTTGTTTAGCTGGACCAATATTGCCCTTCCTTCTGAGGACATGTTTGCGGACCATGATACCCGACTACTCGCTCCAATCGATGCAGACGACGGAATGGAAATTCTGGCCTAGCTCTCTTCTGACATCACACACCTCATCCTTGGTGAAAGGAGTACAATTGTGTTGCGCCTGATCACCCTGTTGTCGCGCAGTTGGTCAGGGAGATTCTCAAAAAGAAGATATGGATCTTGTAGTTGGCCTGCTGGCTTGGGTCTTCTCTTTGTTTCAAGGTCTCTTGCTCTATATGCCATCTCGGACTGGATCATTGTAACTTGGCGGCCAAGCGGGATGATCATAGCCTTCCGGGAACGTGGCTTAATACGTCAACATGACGGGCTGCGGGGGGGGTTTCTTGGATTGGCGCCGTCATTCATGGCAAACCTACTGCAGAACAGACATCATACTGGTAAGTTGATCTGGTGGCCGGATTGTCTATCCACCGACACCGATGAACGGTCTGGTAAGATCCGAGTCGTCAAATGCCGAAGCTGAGCCCCTTTAGTGCATGCCGCGTGCCACGTGGATGCAACATGTCTGGCCAAGTCTGCACAGCTCAAGTCTTTCGAGAAAAAGTCATCCTGTGGACCCTGCACATAAATATTTGGCGTCATGGTGTTCGCTTTCTTCTATCCATTCTTTTCGACACACAGTCTTGTAAACTGTCCCGAGTCGTTCATTCACTCTTCTCACCGGCGCTCACACACGTCCTTTCAATTCACCCCATACCCTTGCAACACTTGCCCTGATCTCACTCTCTTGAAATCGACATCTGGAATTCGCCATCTTGCAAGATGCCAACCCTCATGCAGAATTCTTCTCGCTCTCCCAGCCCTCCGCTACCCCCTAATCTCGAGCCTGACGAAGAGTGGAAGCAGATGCTCAAGATGAACATCGAAGCAGGGCTCCGCTCCATGGTCGACGAGGCTAAACAAAAGCTCAACGACGAGCTCGCCAAGGGAGTCATCGGGCCCCAGGAGCGCGAGCGCTTGACCGGTGACTACCTCACAACACTCACAACCATCCGCCAACTGGCCGAGGAACAGTTCCGGATTGCACTTGAGCGGGAACGGCAGGAGAGATGGTGGGCCGCTTGTGAACAGCCTAATCAAGCGTGGTCAGAGAGCATGATTGAGGAGCAACGCACTATCTTGGACAGGATAGGGAGGGAGAAGAAGAAGGCTCCTGCGACGTCTCATCAGCTCGACCCATACCAGATCCCTTCCTTTCCACCTCCGCCCCCATCCAATCTTGGGCTTGAAGAGGAATGGAAACGGACGCTCAAGATGAGCATTGAGGCAGGGCTCCGCTCTGTAGCTGACGAGGTCAAAGAGGCGATTAACGACGAGCTCACCAGAGAGCGCGAGCGCTTGGCCGCCGACCAACATGAGTTGCTTCATACCATCCGCCAACTGGGTGAGGAACAACTCCAGATCGCACTCGAGCGGGAATGGCAGGAGAGATGGTGCAATGCTGGTTGTCCGCCGGATCAAACGTGGTCAGAAAGTATGGTAGGAGAACAACAGGCCATCTTGGATGAAATAGAGAGGGGGAGGAAGAATGAGGCTTTCGCGACGTCTCTGCGGCCCAACCCACCAAGAATCCATCCCCCACCACCTCCTTTCCAGTTCCGGCTCGTGCCCAGCATTTCTCCTCCAGAAAGCTCTGCGTCGACCCCACCCCCATACAATAACAAGGCAGAGCACGTCAGTGAACCCAAGTTTATGTTGCGCTCCGCCATACCCGCCACACAGATCGAATTGATGCTCAAGGGGAGTATTCAGCGTGAACCAGGCATGGGCGTGAGATCCGCAATCCTGGGCAGCACCGCAAGTGCCGCGTCGTCTCTCGAGGCATCGTCCATCCCCAGCGCTGCATGTGTCCCGCCTCCATCCGCGAGCCGACCCATCGTCGACAAGGGTGCATTGGCATCGACTACGTCTTCGGAAGACACGCAAACGTCACGCTCGTGCACACCAGCAGAACAGAGTAGCACTACAAGTGACACATCCTATTTCAAAGCACCCTGTGCCATCAGTGTCGCATTCACCGAGCCCCTCGACGCGCTGTCCAGCAATGTCAACCGGGAGCGATCGAGCTTTCATTCCATGGATGAAGAGTGGACCAGCTCGGACCAAGCTCAGGACAAGGACAAAGAGCGTGAGAGATCTGGGTACATGCACGCCGATGATGACTGTTCGGTGCGTAGCAGCAACCAGAGGCCCGACGATCGCACTGAATCTTCCTAGCCCCTGACCCCCGCAATGTACCCACAGCCTGAGGACAGCTCTCGCCTCCACGTCCCGCCTCCATCCGCGAGCCGACCCATCATCAATCAGAGGTCACTGCCATCGGTCCCACTCGAGGAGGGCATGCAAATGTCACGCTCATGCACGCCAGTGGGACGGAGCAGCATTGCAAGTGACACCTCATCATACTTCAAAGCACCTTATACCTTCAGCGTCGCGTTCACAGAGCCCCTCGACGCGCTCTCCGGTAACGTCGATCAGGAACGTTCAAGCATCTATTCCGTTGTTCAGGAGTGGAGTGGCTCGGACCAGGGTCGGGGAGAGGACAGCGAGCGTGAGAAACCTGAGGACAGGTACACTAGTGACTATTTGGTGCAAGGCAGTGACCAGAGGCTGGACGACCGCATCGGATTTTCCCAGCTCCCAACCCTCTCTCCAAGACCCGCGACGTGCCCTTTGCCTGATAATAACTCCCATGTCCATGTCCTGCCTCCAACCACGAGCCGACCCATCATCAAAAAGAGGTCATTCCCATCAGTTCCGCCCGAGGACATGCAATTGTCACGCAGATTCATGCGCGCAAGACGGAGCGGTGCAGCGTCTTCAAAAGTACCTCGTACTCTTAGCGCCGCATTCACAGACCCCCTCGATGCGCTGTCCACCGACGTCGGGCAAGAGCGTTTAGGCATCCATTCTGTGGACCACGATTGGAGCGGCCCGGTCCAAGGTCAGGAAGGGGACAGCGAGCATGAGAAATCTGAGGATGGGTACGCCGATGACTATTCGATGCACAGCAGTGACCAGAGGCTGGATGACCGCATTGGAGTTTCCCAGCTCCTGACCCCCTCCCCAAGACCCGCAGCATATTCTCAACTTGGGGACGACTCTCACATCAATACTCCAGATGCTCGGCTTGAGGAAGAAGTGGCTAGATGGAAGGAAGAAGTAAAGACGAGGAAAGAGGAGGTGAATTCGAGGGAAATGATGGTCAGACAGAAGGAGGAGGCTATCGAGCAGAGGGAGGAACAGGTCAAGATAGCAGAAGCGAAGGCAAGAAAGAAGGAGGTTGGAGCAACGCGGAAACAGGAGGCCGCAGAGCGAAAGGAGAAAGAGGTGCAACGCAGAATGAAGGACGCCATTCTCAAAGTGGAGGAAACACGGAAGAAAGAGGATGAGCTGTGTAAACGGGAGGATGAGCTGCACAGGCGAGAAGACGAACTCGGGCGCAGAGAAGAAGACCTCAACCGCAGAGAGGCAGAAATGCGCCGCAGGGAGAACGACAGGTTGCAAAAAGGATTTGGGGGGAAAAGGGACGAAATACGCCGTCAGAGGTCTGAAGAGAAGAAGAAACAAGAGGTCCAGCCACGCAGGTTTCTGGGGATGTTTCGACCCACCCCCTCTCCTCAGGTGCCTAATTCTTCAGGAACTCGGCCGACCCCTGACCATGGCGGTCGTAGCACACCTGTCACGGCGAGCCCATTTACTGACCAAGCCAGCACGAGTGTTGCCGGTCATAGCAATCCTCTCAGTGGCTTGTCACCGGCTCCCACGGGATGGACCGTCATTACCAGCTTCCAGCCGTCGAGTACTCCTGAACCAACAATACTGGCAACTCCAATGCCGCAGCCTCCGACTAACAGCACGCCAAATCCACCGCACAAGGGGGGTGAGCTTCACCGACGGCAAACAGGGCAGCCTCAACAACGCAAAACACGATCTAGACGCAACCCAGTGAAGTTAGAACACGAGAGGCGGGAAAACGCAGGTACAGCGATGTCTGAAGAAGACATGAAGCTGCTTGAAGCTCACCGCAACCAATGGGACAAGATCCAGACCTTACGATCACTGATATGGGAAGACTTTCCCTGGCCCATGTTCAAGCGACCGAAAGGCCCTGGCGACTTGATCTCGCGTGCCATCAGAGTATATATACTGTCATCGATCCCCCCTCAGGACAGAGCGAAGGAGCGCATCAAGGATGACATCCGGAGATGGCATCCTGACCAGTTCAATTCCCAGCTTCTTCCTAAGGTCAGGGAGAGTGAAAGGGAACGGGTCTCTGAAGGGGCTAGATTGGTTGTGAGGATACTTAACGACCTCCTGCGCGAACTCTCATAAAACAGTTTCCGGCGTGAAAGGGGGTGAGTGTCTAACGTGTGCGAACTACGGGACGATTTGACTTATCTCTTCTCAAGTGCTATGTGGTAGGCATAACCCCACTCGTCTGACGGAGGCCAACCCTCCAACACTTGATACCGATTCATCTAGCATTTTTAAACCCTTCTTTATGTATATCATATCTTGTTTTTTATTTTTATTTTTCTCCTTAGATTTAATTTCGAGGGGAAGATGATAAGGGGTCAAAATCCCCATATACGGTGTAGTAGATCATTGTGATGTAGCAACAGGCCACTATATATCTTTGTCCTCATCTGTCACTTCACTTCACAGCACGAGCTTGAAGCAAAGAACTCTTCAAAAACCTTTATACTACTTGAACACCACTAGGACTAAAGAAACTCCGCAGCTGGAGCTCAGACTGTTTATATCTATTAGGTATACTTTGTTTTACTCCGCCATCTTCCTCCTCGTACACTCGACCGGAGGAAATACTGTCCTTACATTGAATTGTCGTCTGTTACAGCAATGATATCTAACCGAGCCCCACCACTCCCGCCGCCTGCTGCCCTTGATGCCTCCGACCACTCACCATGGGGCCTGATTGGCCACATTAAATGGCAATTCAACAAGTACGGGCGGGATGACTCGGGGTGTGCTAGGGCTGAGGGCAAAAGCAAGATTTCTTCAAGGTTGGCATTCGGGAAATAGGTCGGCAGTAACGGTGCTCAGGATGGTGTGGGACTTGAGCACGGTGGTAGGGACTTTGCATTTCCCGTGTCCCCGAACGGCTTAGTTCTTTCTCCTCAAAGGCCGGGCTGGGATTACACCACAGAGGTCAGCGCCCAAATCCGCCCGTTGGTGCTGCAATTGTACAGGCGTCCCCGAATATCTTGACTTGGCTGCTATACTGGATCGTCCCTATCGCCGCATTTTATCAGCCGCTGCTTCAGTTGATCAGGGATCGATTGGTCTCAGGTGGTGATTTTTCAGCTTCCTTCTGCGCATACGTTTGTGGGTGGTGACACCGAACCACTGGGGGGTGGCCAGGATAGAATGCCCGGTCGTTGCTACTGACTTTGTACGGGCTGTGCCCTGTTCTGACCGCTCGGCAACTTCCTCTGTCCCTCGCCCTGAGTCCCCTGACTTTGCACTGCCCACCTCTCACCCCATGGGCGGCGCAAATAGCGATTCCGACGTACGTCCTTGATATAGGGCATACGACACCCTTTACGAGAGCGTTACGGCTTTTGTGCGTCTCAAGCAGCCTCTCGGCGGGCTGCTGCTGGTTCCCCATC
>JBBPQW010000856.1:0-12418 GCA_038092695.1 Boletus rubropictus | reverse complement strand
GCCCGCCTTGCACGAGCCCTCCAGGAGGTACGCGTCGGGTTCATTCTCACGGGTATAGGCTCTACATTCAGTCTTCTTATTGCGTACGTTGTTTCATATCTTCATCATTGATGTCCCACACTTCTCTCCTCACTTTCACCTCTAGGTTCGTGACGACCATCTCAGCATGGACAGAAGCTGGGTGCAAAAATGCTAGCAATGATCCCCATGCATCCCTTGGTCATGACTTTGTCAATGGTTTACCCTCATGGTGCAGCACCAAGAAGGCGGGATGCATATTCTTTTGGCTGACTTTCGGTAATGCATTACTGTCCATGTTTCAATGTTCCGCCGATTCATATGTGATCCAGGCTTCTGGTTTGCGTCGCTCGTTCTCCTCATCATGGATTGGCGGTCGGGTAACTTAACAAGGCGTCCATTAGACCCACCATTCACCCGCCCCGATATCGAGGAGGCCGAGGAGGAGGAGGCACCCGAGGCGACAGCGTACCAGCCTGTCGGGTCTGCGGCACCATCTCCTGCCCAGACCAGCCAAACAACTACCACTCCGCCGATTGCTACGACTCCTCGACGCCCCACTTACGACAATTCTGATGTTGCTAACTCACCGTTTGTTGACTCTAACCGCTGGTCTTCGGCTGACGCGACCACGACTGCACCAAGCACCAGCGTGTACTCGAGCAATGCAACACGAAACAGCGGATATGCGACACCTCCCTCAGCCGCATCACGTCCGTCCCTGGACGCGTATGGCGCGTTCTCAGACCCTGCGCCGTCAGGATTTGGCGGCGTGTCCAGCTCGTTCGCGCCACCACCTATTGGGGATCCGAACACGCCACGAGTTAGTCGGACGATGCAATATGCGGATCCGTATGCAGCCGTGCGGGTCTCTCTGGCGGCGAGTGGACACGCTCCACCACCGAGTTACGAATCATATTCGGGATACCGATGAGAATCGTGTCTTGCTGTCTCTGTTTAATGTTGGACAATTTCCTTTGTACGCATGATCTTACCCTTGCTTGCTTTACGCTTCACATCCTAGGATAACTAAAGACACTCTTGTTGTTGTTGACGACCTCTAAATTATACTATTCCGTAGATGTATCGTTGTCAACGTTGATGTTGATGTTGATGCTGGCTATATTGGGACGAGTCGGTCTCACGTTGTTTGTCTCGGACTACGTTTCAACTGGATTCATGGCTCGACGTATACCCGACGCCTCAAAGCCCAAACTATCCGATGGCCTTTTCTCGAATGTCTTCAGCTTTGTCTCAAGAGAAATTGAGTCTTTTGTTGTCAACGCCACGGCAGGTCCAGTCAGTCAAGTCCCGTCTGAATACGTTTGTTGCTGATAGCGGTATCCTCAGGTAAACCAACATGTGTCGACTGGGCGTGTCAAGAGCTCAGGAAAGAGGCGTGGTCGAGGCTCGGAACGAAATATGAACGAGGATGGCGCGAGGAATCGATACCACCGGGAGCCCAAGAGACGCTTCAAACCCGAACTGTCTCGCCCAAAACCACGTTCTAAATCAACAGATTCTGTCAGAAAATGTCGCCACAACCATCTACAACCATCGAATGCCGACGACGACGACCGAGGTAGGGTTGTTTCTCGTTCAACTCTATTCTCTTAGCGTTGTTGAGCTGGCGTGTGCAGTACTCTCCGCCAGTGATCGGGAGCGCTCAAAGTCCCCTACGCCTCGACCACCGTCCATGTTTCCAGTGCCTCTGTCGCCAAAATTAAAAAAACAACCGTCAATCACCATGCCTGGCTCTCTCTTCCCTCGCTCTCCTTCACTTGTACCGGACCAACCAGGCAGTTATCAATGCATGCAAGCAGCCTTGGATGTTTCATCTCTCCCACCTTGCACTGGTGGTTCATCATGGACACACTCGTCCACCATCCCGAGTACAGCCTCTAATCAACCTTCCTTTGACCAGTTCATTTGCTCTAGGCCCGCTCGTTCTGTAGCTTCAGTCAAGGATGCGGTACATCGGTTCAGCCTGACAGAAGGCGCCGAGGCGGATTTTTCTCTCATGCTACCTAGCCCTCACTCGTCTCCAGTGAAGCCTGTCTCAAAGGCTCGTTCTGTCGACGAAGCATCTCCGCACCACCCAAATTCGAGCTCTGCCCCCTCATCCTCGTCCAGCAAGGGTAAAGAGCGAGCACGAGACAGTAGGAATGACAATGACTTGGATTTTATTGTCGGCGGAAGCTCAGAGCATGATGGTGTATATGCCATGGAGCGTGAGTTGGACGCCGCACGGCAAGAGCAGCGCGAACACGAGAGACACTCAAGCGGGGACCAGAGCAGGCGAGCTTCGGATGAGCGCAAACGAGATAAACGGCGGATCAAAGCCCTCGAGGAAGAGGTTAGGCTGTTGAAGGATGAGGTGTGAAGATTTTTGTTTGTATTTTTTCTCAGCCACGTCGAACTCATTGTTTTAATAGCTCTCCAGAAGCCAAGTCCGATCCGATCCTCCACCCTTTCTTGCCTCACCTCCCCCTCCCCCTCCTCCACCACCCCCGCTGCGCATTGACACGGCACCCTATACTCCCACTTCCATGTTCTCAACCGCTCGTGCCTCTCTGCGACACACAATAACACCCGTCGAAGCTCCCATCAACAACCCTGCGCTCATTAGGACCAAGAGGCAAGGACAACCCACTGTCAACGTTCCATCTGAGAAAATGGCCGCGTTCTTGCACGAGATCAAGACTGCCAAGTTAAGGAGAGTCGGTTCTGGTGTGAATGTCATGGGTGGTGATGGTATAGCTGGACCGTCAGGTCTAAGTAAGAGCGTCAGTGTGACGACGAGTTCTGCATCGATAGATACGTCCAAACTTAGTGCCAGGGAGCTGCTACGTCGACGCTCACTAGCAAGCCTTCGTGTACCGATTGGTTCTTCCCTGGCTGCACCCGCACCACTATCCGCGTTGGCACTACCGAGGGAGCCAGAAGTTCGGGTGGGCCAGAAACGGAAGGCGGATGCACTGGGCGTGGATGAGGTGATGAATGTAGCATGTATGTCACATCTATTTTCCTGGACTTTGATTTCCTCTAATCAACAAGCACATAGCAAAGCGCCGTACGATACAGTCATCTTTCCAACCTTCATCGGGAATGGTCCAGCATACTGCTGCGTCATCATCAGAATCATTGATGCTACCCAGTCTTTCTTTTCCATCGCTACCGACTAATGAAACTGATGTGGCTACTCCTTCACTCTGCTCAGACAACGACCGAGACGAGAACAGCATTGAGGACCAAGTGCCGTCGACTCCCCCTGGACCTAGAGAACCCACTGTAACCCAAAAAGCTTCCGAGACAGGTGCTGATGAAGTGCAGATAGAAGTTATTGGTGCCAACATGGATGAACAATCACACCGGGAACCCAGAACTATCAGTCCTGTTTCTGTGCCTCGCCGTACCTCTGATCTATTCAGAAAGCGTCCTCCTACATCTCCGATGCCTATACCTACCCACCGTAGACCCCCTGCGCCTGCACGTACCAAGCGAGGAGCGACCCCAAAGCCAAAGTCACTCCCGTTTACGGAATCAGACTCAGATGACAGGGATGAGGCACCTCCACCAGCTGCACCCGTTCCATTTCTCTCACTCATCCCTGTCGCCAAATCCAGACCAGCCAAACCGAAAGCGAAACCTGCTTTGGTAGGGAAAGGCCGCCCACGAGCCGCGATGCAACAACAAAATGACTACCCGTCCATTTCGTCGGGGACGGGATCTAATACGCAGAAGAAGCGCAAGAAACCCCACAAACGGCGTCAAACCCTCGACGAAGAGATTCGCACTGCAGAAGCTAGGTCGTCGGACATCGACCAATGCAACGACGAGCTGGATCGAGATGAAAAAGAGGAGGATGTATTCACCGCCACAGGGACAAAGAGTCAGCGAAGTGGCTTCCTTGCGCACGGTGGGGGCGCTCCTGTGTTTATGGGTGTGGGATATTTACAGGGAGCGGCAACGGATAGTGCGGGCGAGGACGGGATCACAGAGACACACCCTCGGAGATCATCCAAATCAGCAAGCCAACCTTGTTCCATTCCGCGATCGAAAGCCAGGACGTGATAGATGTGATCTTTCTTTGTGCAACTCGAAGGGACGATACCTCCGCTATAGTTTCGCTATTTATCTGTATTTTTTGAATGTATGTATTGTTTTGTCTTCGAGTTGTTGCAAGACCTTTTTCTGGATCTTACCAGCTTGCGAGGTAGGACAGTTTGGAACCCACACAGAATAGCTGGCGCCATCAACAGCCATGGAACTGCAAGCGTTCACCGAGAGAACTAGACGTGGTGTCGAGCGACTCCGTGCACATGGCATCCTTTGCCAGCGACCAGACTTGCAAGTGTTCCGTAGACCCAGACAGAGTCGGACACATCAAACTCATGCCGAGCACGCTGATCTGCAGGTCAGGTATTCCTAGGGAGAAACTAGCTGCTGTGCTGGTTTTGCTGTATGAAAAAGGGGGCGAACTTCGAGTCCTCCTCACCACACGCTGCAAGCTTCTTCGTGCCCATCCCGGACAGACAGCCTTACCAGGTGGCAAGGCAGACGAGACCGATGTGGACCTTGTCTATACAGCCGTAAGGAATTTCTCCCCAGCCTACACCCTTACTGTCGTTTCCTTTCTCAAATATGGCTTGACATTTCGCTTTTCTTGGTGCTTGAACAGTTTAGAGAGGCTCAGGAAGAGGTCGGACTTGCTCTGGGCTCGCCAGATGTCTGTACTCTCTGTACCCTCCAGCCGTTTCTTTCTCAATTCCAACTCATTGTCACGCCGGTTGTTGCGCTTCTCACGAATCCTGCCATCTTCTACACACTGAAGCCCCGCGTCGGCGAGGTGGACCATATCTTCGACCACCCGCTGGAAGCCATTCTCGACCCGTCCCTCTCAGTAAAAGAGCCGTTGGTGCCGCGTGGCAGCGAACACTGGTCGTATCCAGAAGAGTTTCATGTGAGCGTCATTGATCTACGGGGGTGCATTTGCATTTTTATTCTTCGCGACGACAGAACGCAAACGATCAGATAATCCGGATCGATGAGGCAGAGACTGTGCTTTACCGCCATCATCGTCTCCGTTCCTGTGCTTCTGCCATCAAGGGCTTGACGGCCGACATCCTTGTGAGAATAACAGTCAAGAAAACGCACGAGTGACCGTTCACACTGATCCTCACATCATAGATTTGTGTTGCGAGCATCGTCTATGATAAGACGACGACGTATGAGTGTCATCCTCCCGGAAAAGGCATCTCGTATTTACTCGGTCTGCGAATGGAGCAATATCAAACCCTCGAAGAGTGTAGAGCTAATGGTGTGTCAGTCACCTCATAGAACATGGACCAATCTTGCACCTGTCACTCTGCTGCCAGAGCCCAAGGGTCAGGCCTCGTTCATATTTTTGAATGCTGTACAACCATCGGGAAGCGGTTTTGATGTCTGATCCCTGGTCAAAGCTCAGCGTACGAGTTAATTTTCAGAAGAGTCACCATCCAGTCGTTTCAATGGAAGCGTATAATCGCTGGGTGTTTTCATTACAGACATGTTTGGTGTTATGTCTATGAATAGATCTCCGTCACGACTGCGACTGAATAGATTTGAGGACATATCCTTCGAGCCCTCCGCAGACCCAGAGCTCTTGCACGCTAGCACCGACCGTGCGGACCGCATACTGTCTCTCGTAGTTGGAACCCTTGATGACGATGGACCCGTCTCGCATGTTGACCCGTATCTCGTGACCCTCGTTTACGGTAAGCTCACCCTTCTTGCCTCCGCCCCCACGCTTGCCGTCCCTAGCATGGGCGTCCGTAAGATCTTTCACGAGCTCAGGACACTCCAAGCACACGAGTCCATTGTTGATGGCGTTCCGTTTGAAGATATCCCCGAACGAGCCCGCGATCACGACAGGGATACCTGCTGCTTTGAGCGCAGTAGCAGCCTGCTCGCGGGATGACCCGGTGCCAAAATTGTATCCGGAAACAAGTATGACATTTGCTCTCGTGACATGGTCGCCATCGGCTGATGTAGGAGTGGAGGACCACTGGTTTTTGACTGTCACTAGTGATGCCACTGTACTCGCAAAGGTGGGATCGTAGTTCTCCATGACAATCTGAGCTTGTCGCTCAAGGGTGATGTCGTCTTGGTAAGTATATTTTCCGGGGTAGAGAGCATCTGTGTTCAGGTTGTCTTGAGGTATAAACAACAGGCGACCCGAGAACATGGATGGGAAGCCGGGAAAGAGAGGTTCATCTGCCGTGATCACCGAAGTGTCAGATGAAGCAGAGAGCAGTTCCGATGGGGCCACGTAAAACGTCGGTGTGCCGGGTGGAGGTAGACGGGTGGAGTCGAGCGAGTCCGGGCCGCAGATATACCCTTTGACGGCACTGGCAGCAACCACCGCAGGGCTTGCTAGGTATGCTTGCGCTTTGGGGTGGCCCATGCGACCTTTGTAATTCCTGTTCGTCGCGCTAATTCCAGTCTCTCCTTCCTGAAGAAGACCCGTACCGAGACCAATGCAGGGCCCACATCCAGCGGGAAGAACTTTGGCGCCAGAAGCGACAAGTGTAGCCCAGTGTCCAAGCCGTTCGGATTCTTGCTGGACCAATGAACTTGCTGCGGCAATATAGAACTCGACTCCTTGTGCAACTATGTTTCCTCCCATGACTGCCGCCGCTTCTGCGATGTCCGAGACACGTGAGTTGGTGCAGCTAACGAGGTAGGCTTTTTGGATGGGTATGCGAGTTTCTTCGAGCTTTGGCAGTGGAGTAGATATTTTGACGCTGTTTGGGCCTGATACATGCGGAACGAGGGTGGAAAGGTCGAAGACAAGGTGCGAGGAGTACGATACATCGTTGTCTGAAGTCAGGGGGACGGCCTTGAGGGCATCGAGGCGCCGTCGGTTAATGCGAGGGTGCTCCGGAGGAGCAGGGATACCAGAGGTTCCTGAACTGAAGGAACGGAGCTCGACCCTCTTGAGTGTTTGTTCGTACCACTCAAGAAGCGTCTGATCGACAGGGAAAACGCCAACAAGGGCACCCCACTCCGTTGTCATGTTTGCAATCGTGAGGCGTTCATCGACCGAAAGAGAAGCGACACCTTCACCCGTAAACTCGATAGCGGCATTTAGAACCTCGTCCTTGTTGAACGAGCCGCAGAGAGCCACGATGACATCCTTCCCTGTTACACCTGGTGCCAGTTTGCCTTTAAGTTCCACCTTGACCATCTGAGGAATCTGCCACCAAGTCTTTCCGGTTGCCCAGAGCGCAGCTGCGTCTGTGCGGACGATTGGAGTACCGACGCAGCCGAGACCACCATACATGTTGCTGTGACTATCGCTGGCAACGGTGAGGGTGTAGGGAAACGCATATCCCTCCTCGACGAGGATCTGGTGTCCGATGCCCCGACCAGCGGGAAAGAAGTCAATACCATGCTGGCGAGCAAATGACTCGATGGCAAAGTATTTTGCAAGGTTCTTTTCGGATTTATTTTGAACATCATGATCAAGGGTGAAGACAAGTTGCTTGGAGTGTGCGATGTTGGTAGCTCCTATCGAGTTGAACCTGCCGTCGACACGTCAAGTTCGATGTATACTAGCAAGGAAAGCTGGCTCACTTTGAGATGACTGGCCCGGTGTTGTCGTGTGTCATGACATGTTCAGGCCGAATCATGACATAGTCTCCGGCTTTGACCACCTTTCCATTGGGAACGTCGACTGCGTACTTTTGGACGACCTTTTCGATGGCAGTTTGTGGGATGCTAGAGGCTGTCGCAAACAAACGGGCGTGCGTGTGGGGTCGGGTACGCAGAGGCGAGAGACCTAAAGTAAGCCGCATGATGGCTCGTGCAGAGGGTTTATTCGGCTCACACCTCCATCATACAGCTGTATGTGCGTTTTGGCGTCATTTCTCAAGAATTGCTCCTGCACTGCTACGTTGGCTGCCTCATACGCCCTTCAAATTTCAGACCGCGAAGGTCTTTGTCAGTCGGTGAAGGACAATATCACCAAAATATTCAAGACGAATGGTTGTGTCTCTGCGGTTTGGGAACCATACAGCGATAACAGGGCCGAGGTTGTAGATACAGAGCTGACCTTCGTACCTTTGTGCTGCACCACTGACTAGAGGTCGTTACCTAGTCGACACAGCAAGGGTGGTCTAGTCTCGGTCGTCATACCGGGTGATACCATCACGTGGGCAACACCCACCCGCACTTTCACTGTCACCAATGATGAAACGAAAGAGACCTGTCTCTCTCCTCCCCCAGGTTAGCTCTGTCACCATGGCCGCCTCGACATCTTATCTGTACTTTCTGCTAGAAAAAGCACTACCGCCAGCGTGCACACGCCAATCCATTCTCTGATCACGCTCTTGATTACCCTCCCTCGCCCCACACGATCGACTGGAGCGAACACTACCCAGCATTCTCTGCATCTGGAAAGACCCCAGAGTTCGCTGACATTGGGTGTGGCTTCGGCGGCCTCCTTGTCTCGCTTTCCCCTCTGTATCCAGACACGTTGATGCTCGGTGCGTCTTTCATCACAGTATGTCATATCACGCGGTCTTAACCCCCTTGACTACAACAGGCATGGAAATCCGTGTCCAAGTCACACAGTATGTTCAAGATCGTATTACCGCCTTGCGCGCAACCTCCGTGGTCTCCACCCAGTGCACATCATCATCATCCACCACTCCAGCCCCCTATCAAAACGTCTCTGTCGTCCGCACTAATGCCATGAAATTCCTTCCGAATTTCTTTCCCAAACATTCCTTGTCCGCACTGTTCTTCCTCTTCCCAGATCCGCATTTCAAGGCCCGCAAACACAAGGCTCGCATCATTTCCTCTACCCTCCTCGCAGAATATGCATATGTACTTCGGCCTGGTGGGGTCATATACACAATAACCGATGTTCATGATCTGCATGAATGGATGAAAACACATCTAGAGGCGTTCCCATTGTTCGAAAGCGTCACCGAGCAGGAGCTTAGGCAGCAGGGCCATGGTCCAATACTGGACGCTGTATATCATAGCACCGAGGAAGGAAGGAAGGTTGAGAGAAACGACGGCGAAAAATGGCTTGCGTGTTTCAGGCGCAAGGAAGTGTCCAGGATATGACTACATTGTAGAGGTGTAGCTATTCCAAGTCATCCTCTTTTATCCGACTCGTCTTTTCTCGGCTATCCAGTGCAGCATCGAGGGATTGTGTCCTCTTTGCCAGTGCAGCTCTCATTTCGGCGTGGAGAACTGTACAAGCATCAACACCCAATCGGAATATTTCTTCGAATCGGTCGAGGTGTAGCCTGGTATCCATTGTGACGAGCGCCACACGCCCCGTGTGAGGCATGACGGCGACAGAGATATGCGGTACGTCGTTTTCCTCCAACATGTTCAGATCTAATAACGGGGAGGCTGCGTGCACTCCCCCAGAGATTGCGCAAACGAAGTCGAACATCGCTACTCCCGCGGTTGCAAGGGCCAAGGTAGTCCCATTGAGACAAGCTGGAAGTAAGCCTCCATCTTGCTGGATGACTTGAACAAATATATCGATCTGGGACCTGGGGTAAAGATGTGTTTGAACGACTGGCTCGAATGTCGACTTGACGGTCGACGCGAGTTCGAGCGTTCGTCTGATCCGGATAATAGTCAGCGTACGAACATGGCTATGTAGTGGGGATATCATGCCATGCTTACTTGTCCCCTCTGGTACGTTTCCTACGATCGCCAGTACTGAAGGCCGCGATGTGTACTTCAACGTTGATGTTGGCACGATCGTGAAGAGCCTGAGATCGCATTTTTCCTTCTCGTGGACCAAGTACAGAAACAAGTACTTGAGTTAGACCATGGCGCATGGTGACGGACGCGTCGGCAGAGCCTTGCAATGAGAAGTCAATATCAATCTCTCTTAGCTCATATTGCTTTCGTCCATCCGATCTGAAACCATCATCGTTCAAGATTTCTATCCTTGAAGCCTGAAAACACACAAATGTATAGGTCTCCGGAGTATGGCAAACACCCTTACCATCAAAATGCGACCCAGTAGACTCGTGACCGTCCAGAGGCAAGCGCGTGCAAACCTGCTGCAAAAATTTGGCCAAATATTGCAGAACGAGAATGGTGTTCTCCCTGTTTTCCTCTTCTCGCCCCTGTTGCTGACTGACGGCTTAGTAGATGGATCAATAGGTGGACGATGTGTCCGTTTCTTGAACCGGTCAAACGCTATCGAGTGCTGGGGTCTGCTGAACACAAGTATCTGAACGTCATTGGTGGCTGACACCTAGCATGCCTATAAAGCCGGCTCTTTTCTCAAGAATTGCTCCTACACTGCTGCTTGCATCTACGTTGAGTGCCTCATACGTCGTTATGACTGTCACTGTTATCCCCTTCAAATTTCAGCCCGCGAAGGTCTTCGGCAAGAACGAGAACGACCAGGATCAGCACGCGGGCGAGCATCCTGCTGCAGGTATTGACGTGCACTCGAATAAGACCATCATCATGTTCGGTGCCGCTATCAAGAGTAACATCTCCTTCAAGGTAAAGCAGCCAGAAAGCATGGCAAGTAGAGCTACTTCTGAAAAGTGTTGGTATCTCACATTCGTCCCTCAAAAGGTAGTCCAATCCTCTTCACTCCTCGACATGTGTACGGACATCCAGGCTAAAAGGCAGGCGAATATTGTCTCCAAGTTCAAATCGGTGAAGGACAATATCACCAAAATATTCAAGACGAATGGTCGTATCTCTGCGGCTATTTCGAATCTTGGCCTTTTCACCGTTCCCTATGTCCAACATCTTTGTGTGCAGGATATACAATCATCTCAGCTATCGTTGCCGTCGATTTCTCAGAGTGCCATCCCGCGAGTCGGCGTTGTCACCGTATCCGATTCGATCACTCCTGAGCAAAGCAAGTCAGAGGCGGTCAACTCCCTCGTCGCATACAGCGAGTGCGTAGTGGAGGAGCGCGTCGAAGACTTCGTCTCTGTTCTGCGATGCGTAGCTGAAGCCTCGTCTCCGTCGCTCCCAGCACGGCTTCTCACGGCACCAGAGCCCCAACGCACTCCTCGCTCTACGTTCCCCTCAGATGAGCTTCATACAATCGAGGAGGAAGTCGGGAACCCCGAGGAGGATGCTGAAGGGGTATACCTGGAGTCAGATACGCTCACCATTTCCAGCTGTCCCTTAACGACAAGCGATTCCGAGGCGAAGTACGATGCGATGTTGGCAGCCGAGTTTGCGACTTTCTCTTTTGGCTCGGATGATATCCAGGAATGGACCAATGAGGTGGAGAGGAGCAAGCAGGCAAAGATGGATTCCCACTTTGCATATGTTTCGCAGGCTTTGGCTGCTCCCGTCCCAAAACTTTTTGCCTACTTTTCCCCTGGTAACCTCCCCGATTACGCCACTGTTGATAAAGACGAAATCACCAGTGACCGTTCACCTGTCAAAATCATGGCCTCTGAAACAAACATGTCGTCTGCAGATTCTTATTTGGTGATCAGCCCTGATGCAGAGGAGAGTCGACCTCAATTCTCACCTACAATAGTTCGTGCGCTTCGGAGAGTCAGAGATTACGAGGATCTCAGGGTTTGCTTGCTCCGATATGACGATTGGATCTCCTTTCTGACTTTGAGCATACAAAACTTACAGGGGATACTAGATTGCAACGATTCATTCCCAGATCTGTGCTGGTCGTTCGATTTCGGTTTATCGGACTTGCCTGCTACGGGAGGCAAGACAGGAGCGTTGCGTAGGTCGGTAAGGTGCAATGACCTTCGGGTACGCTGATTACCCTGTGTGTGGTATTCGGAAACTTGTGCTCAATTTCGTGCTTAGAGTTCGTTTTTGTCTCCAGAGCGAACAAGAATTGACGGTGAGATTTTGTCCTCACGCGTTCCACGCACTTGATTGACACGACGAATATCTGGTGGTTCAAACATCCTACACTCCCCACTCAGGTCTTGTTGCCAATCTTCAGGAAGTAACATTTTTAACGTGACTCGAACACCCAAGACACCCCGGATAGTCACTCGAAACCGCCAGTATTACACAACCATAGCAACTTGATGTCTTTCCATCCTTGATGTCGTCATTGAGTTTGGTCATTGAGTTTGCATTTGCGTCATTCTCCATGTTTTTCGTCGTCTCCTGCTCGATCCTTGTGCTGAAATGACACAATCGAGCTAGGATGCTTGGAGCACCAATGAAAGCATTGACGAAACGACCTACAGCCATAGTTATCGATATGCAGCGGTCCGATGCGCATACCATCGGTTCCTTTCCTTTTTTTTTTTTTTTGACAAACAGTCGTACCTCACTTTTTTTTTAGAGAGCTTCAAGTTTGTCTCGGCAGTTCATAGTCTTCCAATCCATGATGCCGCTAGGTTCATCCTACGCATTCTGTGCT
>JBBPQW010000855.1:0-12420 GCA_038092695.1 Boletus rubropictus | reverse complement strand
CTATTGAGCTTCTTTTTGAAAATTTGCCAGAGATGTTTAATAGGATTAAGGTCTGGAGATTGTGCTGGCCAATCAAGAACCTTGATGCCTTGATATTCCAGCCACTTCTGGGCCCTTTTAGAGGTATTCTTGGGGTCATTATCTTGTTGAAAGATAATACTCTCTTGAGAAATCCCAGAATTTTCCATAGTAGGAAGCAGATTATTCTCAAAAATGGAGACATACTGCTCAGCATTCATCCTCCCTTCCACCTCTGCAAGAATCCTCACTCCATTCCAGCCCATGCATCCCCAAACCATCAAGGAACCTCCTCCAAACTTTACTGTTCCATATACCTCCTTGTCTTGCAAAGGTTTTCCTGCCACTTTCCACACATACTTCCTTCCATCTGACCCAATCATGTTGATCTTGGTCTCATTTGACCAAATTACCCTAGTCCAGTCCTTCACAGTCCAGTGTTGGTACTTGAGAGCAAAGTTTAGCCTATATTTCCTATGCTTTACAGATAAGAGTGGCTTTTCTTCTTGACTATAGCTTTTAGAGATGCAGACTTTAGCACATTGTGAATGGTTTGGGAAGAGACAGGAGAGGAGAGGGTAGAATTAATGAAATGGGTTGCCTGAACAGCATATTCAACTTCCCAGAGGTAATACTAGAGACAATTTTCCTTTTGTTAGTAGGAGAAAGCTTGAAAGGAGGGCCAAATTTGATGTTTTACCTGCCTGGATAAATCTCTTTAATAACCCTTGCCACAGTGGACTTACCCAGACCAGTTTGGAAGGATATTTTTCTAGCAGAAAGACCAGATTCAGAGAGGAAGAGGATATGGGCTCTAATAGAGGTAGAAATGGGCTTTATGGTGAAATAGGGTTAGCTGGGTGGTATTTCTGCTCTTTATAGTGCCCATGGTTATGTAAGTTACATAATGAGACAGGGTTAAAGCATAGCATCCATCAGAACATTATGTTATTTACCAAAAAATAACTAATAACATCATGGTCACATAAGTGTCCCAATGACATGTCATTTTGAAAATGTTATATCTCAGTGCCATGGCAACCAAATCACATGACTAAGGGCTCCTTTTATGGTAGGAGTTAGGGCTATTAATGACCCTGCAAGGGTCAGAGCTGATATATTTTGGTTCTTTTGAAAATTTCAAGTCTTTCCAAAATGGCCAAACATTGGGACACTTATTTGAGCCACTGTAGCTAAGGACTGAGTTGTATAGTAGACTAGTCTTGAAATCTTCAGCCTAGCTTTATTCTTTACTCCCTGAGCTTTGCTCTTGTATCACATCCCTGGGTTCCACAAGCCTTTGTTTGGTTGGCCTAGTTCTGGCCCTGACACTTTGGTTGTATGATCCAAGCACCCTAAGTTCTTCTTCCTGTCTTGCCATTTCCGACTGAGTGCTCTTTGCACAAAGTCATCCATTTTTCTGAACAAAGGTACCTTGCCTGAGTTTACCACACCTTGGCCCAGGGTCAAGGGACTAGAGTGCTCATTCACTTGATGAATGACAGCATACCACTGAGACCTGGTAGAGAGTTAACTTACCACCATTTACACCCTGTGCCCTGTTAACAATACTGTAGAGTTACTGGCCCTTTGTGTAATGACCAGTTGCATTATACAGCATTATTGTATAGTATGACACCATCCTAGCACATCTACCTAAGCTTTCTGTACTTTTGCCTATAAAAGTACTGTTCTGAGGACACCTTCTACCTGCAAGTGGTAAGAAGAAGCTTCATAGGAGATCCTAATGAAAAACAAAGAGTTTTATGCCCCAACTCTATTTCCGCCATCACTTCAGATTGTTGGTAAGAGACTCTGTTCAGGAACCAATGAGCTTGGAGGACATGCTATCTCTACAGGTTCAATCTGCCATCTCCACCCCTACCAATACTCCTAAGATGTCCACATCCACTCTACTATTGACTGGGAAACCAGTCTACAAAGACAAAAACTTGCCCTTTAACATCTGATATGCTGATTGGTGAAACCACTATGAAGCCAACACCTTCAATCACAGCATTCCACCCAAACTGCTGACTGCCCTATAGTACCAGGTAGAGGTGGCCTTGCAAAGGACTCAGCCCTGCTCCTAGGAGCAAACACCCAGGCCCATTAAGAAGGGCAAGAAATCCCTTAGATATGTGGGCAATAGCAAGACTGAATCTGGAGAAGAGATTGAGGTGAGGCTGCCCACTGCTATGCACAGTGCACTGAGACTCCAATCTCCACAGATAAAACAAGGCCCCTGACTAGGGAAAAGTTGCACTCCTAAGCCATTTGTATTCAAAGGTGAAAAGACTAAGTTCAAGGCATGGATCACCTGCTTTAGAAACTACTATCTAGGGTTTGAGGATGCCCCCTCCAACCACCAAAAGATTATCATTGCCCTAGGTTTCATGGGGGGTGATGAAGAAAATTCCATGTGGAGATTCGTGAACCTCTACTTCAAGTCTTGCCTGGGATTGGACAATTGGCAGTCATTCCAGGAGATTATGGAGAACCAGTTCTGCCCTGCCACTGCTAAGTGTGAGGCATATGAAAAGTTGATGAACCTTAAGCAAGGTTTGAACTTGGTTAAAGATTTCTTCAACTAGCTTTTACAGCTCATGGCAGAGGTTGGCATGGGACATAATGCCAAGTTCAACAAAACCCTGATACAGGTTTGTCAACAAGGAATTCATGAGGGCATACTGTCCTTTGCTGAACAAGGTTCACCAAGTCTCACCTTCTCTACATCCTTGATGAAGTGGGAAAGGCATCTACATATGGCTGAAGTAGCCATACAAGCAAGGAAGCTGCATAAGGCACAAAACCCTAACAAAGCTCTGTTTAACCCAAGTTGGCAGAATAGAATGACTATGGCTATGAGTTCTACCCCCAACACCAATCAATCCCAAGTTTATGCCAGAACTCTGCAGCAACCCAAGTCAAATGTGACTGTGCCACCAAATCCTGGTGTGGTTGGAACATTTGGAGGAAGCAGCATTCCTATGAATATTGGGAAAGCCAGATCAAAAGGATTATGCTTCAAATGTGGCAAGAAATGGCCTTGTGCCAACCACCTGCCCTGAAATTCACCAAGGAGAATGAGGTTTATTGAATTTAAGGGGGCAAAGATATTCTATCAAATGCAGGAGGAGCTGGTGGAGGCCCTGAAAATAGTAGAGAAAGATAAACAGGGTTTTGGTGAAAGCAATTAGAAAGCAGCCATTCTAAATCACTAATGGATAAAGTCTTTACTTGTAGTATGATGTGTTTACCGACATCTGAGCACAGCAATAGATTTGCTGTTTTAACATGCAAAACTACAAGTGAGAATGAGTCAGAGGCTGAATCAACAAAACAAGTTGTAAAAATACAAAAAAGAGATAAAAAGAAAAAGTTGGTTTTGAGTAAACCATGGAAAACCCTCAGTGACTCCGAAGTCCTGGAAATCATAAAAAAGGAAAATGAGAGAGGCATTCTTGAGGTGGTATGAGTGGATAGGACAATTTCACTTCCCAAGTGAGGATCCCCTGGCATGGCAGGGTATGATCTATATGCTGGTAAAGCAGCGACAGTCCCAGCCAGAGGCCAGGCCATTATATTCACCAAAATGAGTTTCACCATTGAACCAGGCCACTATGGCTGCATCGCTTCCCATTCTGGTTTAGCCATTAAGGCATCTATAGCCACTGGAGCTGGAGTGATTGACTCTGATTATAGGGGGGAGGTGAAAATCCTTCTTCTTAATCATTCTGATAAAAATTTCAAAGTAAAAATCCAAGATTGGATCGCACAGCTAATAATTGAAAAAAATCCAAACCTCCATAGTCTATGAAACAAACCACTTTGAAAACCAGATAGAACATGGAAACAAGGGGTTTGGGAGTATAGGTGTGCAAAGAGTCAGAAATCAGTGGTTAAACACCCTAGATCCCTGGTTTGTCAGGTGGATATGACACCAAATTCATGGAAGTGAAGAGAGGGCAGTAGAACACCTAAAAATATTTGTCTATCATGGGAGACATCTTGAGGTTGACAAGGATTTAGTACAAAATCTCTGAGATCTATTAGATGAAGAGACAATTATTTTCCTAAGAGATCTCCAGTGAAAACCCAGGTTTAAAAAGGCATCAGAATAACAACACCACAGAAACTCACTTGAAATACCCATTATGATCCATACAGACAATGAACAAGACCTGGAGGTGAAAGCGCTGGTAGACTCAGGATGTACTGGCTCAGCAATCAACAGAGAATACATAAAAGAGAAGGGCATTATCACAAATAAGCTACCAATACCAGTAAAAGTATATAACACAGATAGTTTCTTGAATAAGGGTGGCCAAGCCAACCACAATGAGAAAATTGCCTTATTTGTTATGGACCTCAGCATGAATATAGTGTTCCTCAGACATGACTGGCTCTGCCTCCATAACCCAAAAATTGACTGGCCAATGGGCTGAATTAAATTTCGGTGTGAAGACAATCATATGCCAAAATTAGAGGAAGTTGAAGATAATGAGGTGGATGAGGAAGTGAAATACTCTAAAGGGGATAGATTGTTTCAATTTGATATCAATTGGCTATTTCAAAACACAGCCACCAAGATAGCCACCAAAGAATATGCCACAAAGAAAAAGAAAACCTTTGAAGAGGCAGCTTTTCAATATATACATGATTTTGTGGACATGTTTGCCAAGGAATCATTTGACAAACTTCCACCTAGAAGACTATGGGACCATGCAATCAAACTCCTTCCAGGAGAGCATACTATCAACTGCAAAATGTATCCACTAGGACCAGGGGAACAAAAAGAGTTGGAAGCATAAGACTGTCCAAAAGTCCCTTTGCATTTGCCTTCTTCTTCATAAAGAAGAAAAATGGTCAACTCTGCCTGGTCCAAGACTACCAGAAACTGAATGCCATAATAGTGCAGAGTCAATACCTGCTGCCCTTAATCAATAAACTAGTGGATAAGCTCAAATCTGCTAAGTACTACACTAAGTTTGATGTAAGGTGGGGGTACAATAACATAAGGATGAAAAAAGGAGATGAATGGAAAGTGGTATTTTGGACAAATCAAGGACTCTTCAAACCTTTAGTGATGTTTTTTGGGTTGACAAATTCATCTGTGACCTTCCAGACTATGATGAACTCCCTATTTAAGGAGTTAATAGATCACAGAGTAGTTATCATATATATAGATGACATTATGATATTCACAAAAACCCTTGAAGAATACAAAAGGATAATTTGAGAAGTTCTTGAGATATTAAGAAGGGAACACCTATATCTAAGGCATGACAAGTATTATTTTGAGATCAAGGAAACCAAGTTCTTGGGCATCATTGTATCCCAAGATAAAGTCAAGATGGAACCAAAAAAGGTACAAGCCATAAAAGAATGGCCAGTTCCGCAGTCGCAAAAGTAGCTATGTGGCTTCCTTGTTTTTTTTTTTTTTTTTTTAATTTCTACCAGTGATTCATTAAGAACTTCATTCAAATCACCTGACCTCTTAACACTCTAATGTCTAAGCTCAAAGAATTCAAGTGGACTCCTGAGTGTCAGGTAGCTATGGACATGTTAAAAGATACACTGACATTGGTGCTGGCATTAGCAATGCCAACAGATGATAACCTATTCCATGTCAAGACCAATGGATCTGGCATTGGAGTAGGTGCCATGATGTCACAGTTTCAAAAAGGAGTATGGCACCCAATTGCCTTCATTTCAAGGTCACTTAACAACACCAAATGAAATTACCATGCTGCCAATTTAGAAATGCTGGTGGTAGTGTTCATGTTAAAAGAATGGAGACAATATCTTTTGGATGCCAAACACTGTTTCAAAGTCCTAGTGGATCATAAAAACCTAGAGTACCTCAAAAAACCCATAGATTTATCACACTATCAAGCCCGATGGCAACAAGTAATCCAAGAATATGACTTTATCATCAAACACTGATTGGGCAAGACGAACCCAGCTGATCCTCTGTCCCAGAGGACAGACTATGAGAAGGGGGTAAATGATGATAACAAAAACAAAACATTACTTTCCAAAAGGTTTTTTGAAAAGGAAATAGTCAATTGAGCTCAAACTTGGATGAGTGTTAACACCCAGATCACACAATACCAAGGGAAAGCTGAATGATTTATGAAAGAAGGACTCAAAAAGAAAGAGTTGTTTTGAAGTAAAGAAAAGAGGATCATAAAATGGAAAAATTTAACCTATATCCCCTTCATTAAGGAGCTTCACAAGCAAATAATGAAAGAGAATCATGACCACCCACTTGCAGGCCACCCAGGAGCCAAAAGAATGCATGACCTGATAATGACATGCTACTACTGGCCAACCCTACAAAGAGACATAGAGTTGTATATGAAAGGATGCGACTGGTGTCAAAAGGCAAAAACATGAACAATACCACAATACACACTGTTAACACCCAATAAAATCCCATCTGCTCCATGGGAGATAATCTCAATGGATATTATAGAACCCCTATCCAAATCCAAGGGAAAGAACACCATTTTAACCATTGTAGATTGTTTTTCAAAGATGATCCACATACTTCCAGTATCCTCAATGATCATCGCCAAGGAGGTAGCCATGTTTTTCTGAGACCACATATTTAAACTTCATGAAACCCCCAAGAAAGTCATATTGGACTGATATTAGGACCATCTTTATTTCTTTTTTCTCTCTTATCTCATCTCATCTCATCTCATCTTATCTTATCTGATCGCACAGCCACTATCTTATCAGGAATGTTCTAGTAAGTTCCATAGCATTCCACACCTGCCCTTAAGGCATGGTCTGTGGATATAGGGCTGTACTATATAAGTAGTCAGTAGTTTAGCATGTACTTTTTTACACTTGGAATTCAGATCCTTGGACCATCACAGTTTGTGATTGGTTGCCTGACAACTGAGGACCACAATTTGTGTCAAATTTTATGACCAATTTATACTCGCTCCTCCATATCCGGGGAAATCCCTCCACTGCATATTACCTGCAGACAGACAGACAAACAGAGTGGATCAATTCAAAAATAGAGTTATACCTTCAGAAGTATGTAAACCATTGACAGAACAATTGGGTGGAGTGGCTAGCTTTGGCAGAGTTTGCACATAATCAGAAAATGAATAGTGCAATGCAAAGCTCCCCCTTTCTCCTTAACTATGGACAATAACCCATAGTTACTATTGATGGAATGAGAAATGTCTGAAGCAAGAAGGCACAGGAATTCATATCACATATAAGGAAATCCCAAAGGCAGGCAAAAGAAGCCTTAGAGAAAGCAGTGGCAGAGATGAAAAAGTACTATGACTAAACAGCCAGGAAACTGATCGAGTACAAAGAAGGAGACAAGGTGCTAGTAGACAGAAAGCACATAAAAAGCAACCAACCCACAAAAAAGCTTGAGGACAAATGGTATGGCTTTTTTGCTGTCGTTAAAAAAGTGGGACCAGCCAAGTACAAGCTGAAAATTCCCACTACCTGGCGAGGAATCCACTTGGTGTTCCATGAGTCCCACCTATGGCCATATATTGAAGGAGCATATCCATCTCAAGCCAAACCTATTCTGCCACCTCCTGTTATCATTCAACAGAAGGAAGAATATGAGGTAGACTACATTGTTGACTTTCAGAAGCACAGAGGACGGATGGAATACCTAGTACATTGGAGAGGATATCCCCATGAAGATTGCACATGGGAACCCAAGGCACATCTCACAAATGCCAAGGGAGCCCTCAAAAAATACTGGAAAGAAAATCCAAATGCAACCCACCATGCTTACCTAGATACATGTGACTGCCCTTCATGTGCAGAAGGACTCCCACTTTTTCAAAATCCCAACTTCCACTCCTTTGCTGCCTCCCTCACATGCCTCCCATCTCACCTCTTTGATATCCCCACTGTTTTGGAGCAACAGCCCTAAGAAGGGGGTAATGTCAGAACCATATTACTACCATTACTTTTCCTTTCCTTTATCTTATCTAATCTTATCTTATCGCATAGCCACAGGCTTATCAGAAGAATCTAGTAAGTTCCATGACATTCCATGCCTGCCCTAAGTACATGGTCTGTGTGCACTGAACCCTAGTATATAAAGGGACCTGTAGTTTAGATTGTATTTCCTTACACTTGGAATTCAGATCCTTTGGCCTGATTCAGTTTGAGTCAGTAACCTGACAAGTCTCCTCAAGATACCCACTCATTTTTTTCCTGCTTGAAGCAAATTCTTACAATTGCACAGGTCAAGGTGCTGTTTAGCATGCCTATCCCTCAGTTCAATTATAATGAGGTTGGTGATGATTGCATTGTCTCTTTCCTGTTTGTTAACACTGCTAGAGCCACCATTCCTAGCATCTGCTAATTTGTACAAGGACAAAGAACTGGCACTGGGTGGGTCCTGTGCTGTACCACATTCATCAGATGTTGTACTGATGATCTCTTCTTTATTGGCACGTTCAGGGGAACATTGCCACAATTCAGAATCATCTTGGGATGTCTCAGCACTTAAAAGGTGGCTACAGAGGAGGAAAGAGAAGAGTAACAAGCACTTGGATTTGCATGTGCCAGAACAAATTCCCAGACAGTCAGATCAGTCTGCTCAATAACAATTTTTTTTCCTGTCACAAGCAAGAGTAGATGTTGCAAATGAAAAGCCTTTACAGATGGCCATAGCTAAACATAAGCCAGTGAGTTCTCCTTGATAGACAACCTGATGTGATAAGTCTAACTATCATTCTAGTAAATGATTGGGGGGTATCTTGGGAAATGGGCAGTTTGTTGTTCCTCAAGTTTGTATGCAGGAACTCATTAGATGTTATAGCCTAAATCAACTGCCAGGGCTGCTGATCCAAGTGATCCCATCAAGAATGCCTCTTGCAGTGGACAGGGCTCTGGGGATCCAATGAAAGTCCACAATGTATGTTCTTTTCTGACCACTGTGTATAATATTATGGCCATTCATTTTTTGTTAGGCATAGCAAGCAGAAAATCCACCTCCACCCCACACTAGGGAGATTCACCTTAGGGTGGATGTATTTTCATTTGAGTTTGTATACAAGGAGTTATCAGGCATTATAGCCTCAGCTGCCTGCCATGGCTGCTCAACTCAGCAATCCCAACAAAAATACTTCTCATAGTTATCAGACCACACCTGTCAGTACTCAACCACAAACTGTGTGAGCCTAATGATCTGAATTCCAAGCGTGAGAAAGTACAAGGTAACTACTGGCTACCTTTATATACTACAAGCCTATGCGCACAGACCATCTTAGGATAGGCATGGAATCTGATGGAACATTCTATGGTAAAGGGTAAGATAAGATGGTGGCTGTGCGATAAGATAAGATTAGATAAGGGAAGATGTAAGGGAAAGCGAGATAAGAGTAACGGTTCTGACATTACCCCCTTCTTAGGACTGTCGCTCCGAGACAGTTGGAATATCGAATAGGTGGGATGGAAGACGAGTGAGTGAGGATGCGAAGGATTTGAATTCGGGGTTAGAGAATAGAGGGATTCCTCGAGCACACGAGGGACAGTCACATGGGGTGCTTGTATCCGGTGTATTCTGCCGGACTGCTGTGGGGTTTTTGCGCCAGAATTTCTTCAATGCTTCTTTTGCGTTGGAGAGATTCTCTTTGGACTCCCAAGTGCGTTCTTCTCGTGGGTATCCTTTCCAGTGAACGAGGTATTCTACTTTGCCTCGTCATGCCCTGGAATCGACTATGAAGTCTACCTCGTATTCTTCATTTTGTTTTACGACAACTGGAGGTGGTGGCGGCGGTGTTTTCTGGGATGGGTAAGTGGCTTCGTGGTAAGGCCACAGGTGTGATTCATGGAAAACTGGGTGGATCCCTCTCCACGTGGTGGGGATCTTAAGCTCGTATGCGGCCGGGCCAACCTTCTTAACGACTTCGAAGGGGCTGTATCGCTTGTCTTCGAGCTTCTTGGCAGGTCGGTCGGTTTTGATATTTTTTCCGTCTATCAGCACCTTGTCTCCTTTTTGGTATTCGACCGTTTTTCGGCTGGTTTGGTCGTAATATTTCTTCATGTCTGCCGCTGCTTTTTCTAATGCCTCCTTGGCTTGTCGTTGCGTTTCTTTCATCTGCTCCGCAAACTCCTGTGCTTCGTTGCTTCAGACTTTTCGTACCCCATCGACTGAGATGAGCGGTTGCTGGCCGTAATTGAGGATGAACGGGGAGAATTTTGTCGCACTTGACGTCTTCTGGTTGTGTGCGAATTCTGCTAGTGCCAGCCAATCGACCCAATCGTTTTGTCTGTGGTTAACGTATATCCGAAGGTAGAGCTCCACTTCTGAGTTCATCCGCTCCGTTTGTCCATCTGTTTGCAGGTGATACGCCGTTGATGGATTCCCTTGGATGTGTAAGAGCGAGTATAGATCACTCATGAAATTGGAGACGAATTGGGGACCTCGATCTGAGATCACCTTCTTCGGGGTTCCATGTAGTTTAAATATATTGTCTCTAAATATTATGGCTACCCCTTTTGCGGTGATAGTCGAGGATACTGGAAATAGGTGGATCATTTTCGAGAAACGATCTACTATCATAAGGATGGCGTCTTTTCCTTGTGACTCGGGTAAAGGGCCAATGATGTCTACAGAGATTATTTCCCATGGGGATGACGGGATCTCGTTAGGGTGGAGAGGAGTGTGTTGAGGAGTAGGTCGGTTTTTTGCCTTTTGACACTTATCGCAACCTTTACTATAGGCCTCTACGTCCTTTCGGATAGTTGGCCAGTAGTATTGGGTCATGATGAGGTCCTGCGTCCTCTTAGCTCCGGGGTGACCTGCTAGCGGGTGATCATGGTTCTCCTTGATGATCTGTTCGCGGAGTTCCTTGTGATATGGTACGTAGAGCAGGTCTTTCCACTTTATCAACCCATCTTCCTGTTTCCAGTGGGTTCCTTGTTTCTCTAGTCCTTCGCGAGCGAATCATTCTGCCTTTTTCTGGTACAGAGTGATCTGGGATTCGATACTCGACCAGTTTTGGGCGCGAATTTTCTCGTGGTCTTTGAAAAACCTATCGGGGAGGAGAATCTTGTCTTTGTTGTCAAGGTTTACCCCCTTCTCATAATCTGGCCTCCTGGACAGAGGGTCGGCCGGATTAGTCTTGCCCGATCTGTGCTTGATCACAAAGTCATATTCTTGGATAAGCTGTTGCCATCGGGCTTGACGGCGAGATAGATCTATAGGCTTTTTGAAATACTCGAGATTCTTATGATCTGCAAGGACTTCGAAAACATGCTTGGCTCCAAGCAGGTATTGGCGCCACTCTTTGAGAGCGAATATGACTGCTAACATTTCGAGGTCAGCGGCGTGATAATTGCGGTCCGCATCATTGAGAGATCTCGATATGAACACGATAGGATGTCAATTTCCTTTTTGGAGTTGCGACAACACGGCACCCACTCCGATGCTGGACCCGTCAGTCTCGACTCGGAATGGATCGTCATCAGTCGGCATGGCTAATGCCGGCGCAGACGTCAGTGTGTCTTTGAGAGTGTCCATCGCTTTTTGACACTTGGGTGACCAGTTGAACTCTTTCAGTTCTGACGTGAGAGCGTTCAAGGGTCGTGCGATTTGGGCGAAATTTTTTACAAATCGCCGGTAGAAGTTTAAGAACCCAAGAAAGCCGTGCAGTTGCTTACGGCTTTGTGGAATGGGCCATTCTTTTATGGCTTGTACCTTTTTGGGTTCCATCTTAACACGATCTTGGGAAATGATGACTCCCAAGAATTTGGTTTCTTTTACCTCGAAATCGCACTTGTCGTGTCGAAGATAGAGGTGCTCTCTTCTTAGGGTGGCGAGGACTTCTCGAACTATCTTGCGATGTTTTTCAAGGGTTTTCGTGAATATCATTATGTCGTCTATGTATACTACAACGACTCCATGATCGATTTGCTCCTTGAATAAGGAGTTCATCATTGTTTGAAAAGTGGCGGGTGAATTGGTTAACCCGAAGAACATCACTAATGGCTCAAATAGCCCTCTATTTGTGCGGAATGCCGCTTTCCACTCGTCTCCTTCTTTCATCCGTACATTGTTGTACCCCCATCTTACGTCGAACTTGGTATAGAACTTAGCTGACTTGAGTTTATCTACCAGTTCGTTGATAAGGGGCAGTGGATACCGGTTTCGCACCATAATGGCATTTACTTTCCGGTAATCTTGCACTGGACGAAGTCGTCCGTCCTTCTTCTTGATAAAGAAGAAGGCGGAGGCAAAGGGGCTTTTAGACGGTCGAATACGTCTGCTTTTCAGGTTTTCCTCTAGGAAGTCGTCTAACTCTTTTTGTTCTCCTGGGCCCAACGGGTAGGTTTTGCAGTCTATAACGTGCTCTCCTGGGAGCAGTTCGATCGCGTGATCCCATGGCCTTCTGG
>JBBPQW010000854.1:0-12426 GCA_038092695.1 Boletus rubropictus | reverse complement strand
TCCGTCTGAACTCTCCAGTGGAGAGTTCAGACGGACGTTGCTCGGATGCGAGTTTCCTTGAACTCATGCCGACTCTATGCCGCTTTGCGCCCCATCATTATTACCTCCATCCACCCATTTGTCAGTGAGTATTTTACCAATCTTGATGATCAGTCGCCTCATTGTGGTCATTCGAACTATTTTTGAAATCCCCCAGATGCCTCGAGGTCAGCTGAATTGGCGCGGGGCAAAGGGTCTGCGCAGCTACGCAAATAAAAGGCGAAAGACCCAGCTGTCCCTTGACAGACCCAAGGAAACTCGCCAATCATGTCCGCCTGGTGTCCTGACCCGACCCTCCTCCGCCCTCTCGATGATTCAACCAATCATCGGGAATCCTTGTCAGCGCGTTTCTCCGTACCGCACCATCCCACGACGCAACCAGTCGCTCAGATGCTTGAGGACATTGAGACCACCTTGAGAGCCCATACAATAGTCGAGGATCCCACCGCCACCGCCACTTTCGAGTACATCATCGTTGGTAAGTGCTCACGACTATTGAGGCACCAGTACTTTAATCTGTCGTTAGGCGGTGGTACGGCTGGGTTGGCTCTTGCATCTAGGTTGGGACGGCTCGGTTTCCATTAGAGCTTGCTAATAACGAGATTTAATGCTTCCCTTAGAATGGCAGAAAGCTTGAAACCTGGGGAATCCGTATGTGTGATCGAAGCCGGCATCTATCGCAAGGATGCTGTTATTGTAAGCTGTATCGACTTAATTCTGTTACTGATGACCGAGTGTCTTCAGGATGTTCCGGGTTTGTATCTTCATTGTAGAGCCACTTCGTCTATCTTAATCACGGTTGTATTAGGTGCATTTGGTGCTGCGGTGGGCGATAAGGATTATGATTGGAGCTATCAAACAGTGGGCTTCTTACGGCGTTTGGTGACTCTGCTCACCGTTGATTCAGGTCCCCCAACCAAATCTGAATGGTCACCAAGTAGGCTCTTCCGCGTACGTGCTGTTTTCATTACTTTCATACCATTATTTCTGCTGATTCTCTGCATTTGTTCCCAGTGGGAGATTACTTGGAGGTTCAAGTGGTATCAATTACCTCGTCAGGATGCGTGCCTCCAGCGCTGAGTATGATGCCTGGAATGAGTTCTATCATGGATGGGGCTGGAATGATCTCCTCCCCTGTTTCAAAGCGCAGGAGAACTACCAAGCATACGTTTGGGGGACAGACCAGATATTTCCTGGAATCACAGAGGAAGAAGACAAAAAAGCACGACAACAAGAATCAGAATTTCGTGGGCATTCCGGCCCAGTACACTCTACACACAACGATATTTATACCGATGTGTTGAAGCCAACGATTGAGACAACCTTCGAAAAATTTGGCATCAAGACGAACAGGAGCCCTGTATGAAACCTCTCAATTACTTTTGTGAATCACGGAACTAATGTAAACGACCAGGGATATGGTAATTCGACGGGTATGTTCAATATTGATACGGCAGTGGACCGGAAGGAGGGAACACGATCCTACGCGGCTAATGCTTACTTGCCGTACCCAATGTCGACCTGGCCTCTTCCTCAGAAAAACCTCATGCTCTTGACCGGTCTTTACGCAACAAAGATCCAGTTTGATTCTAACGCCAAGGCTGTCGGACTGGAATGTTCGGGAGGTATTGACTGGAAGTTGCCGGGTACTAGTGTGGTTCCCTTCAACTTGAAAGTCAACAAGGATATCATCGTGTGTGCAGGTGAGTCAGATGATGCCTCGAGTTCCCAGATAGGTGACTTGGTCTGTCTCATCTTAGGTGCCTACAACACTCCTCGACTGCTCGAGCTTAGTGGTGTTGGTGATCCTGCGATACTCAAGCAGTTCAACATTCCGACGGTAGTCGACCTTCCCAGTGTCGGCGAGAACCTACAGGAGCACACAATTCTGATCTCGGATTTCATTGTCAAGGAAGGCGTGTTCACTCTTGGTGAGCTTCTGTTTGACATCAACACGTGGATTACCGTAAGGCATTAAATGTCAATAGACCGTCTGCGAAATGATTCTACATACAGGGCAGAGCAGGAGAAAGAATAGTTAGATTTCGTATATATTGATCACAATCACTTGCTGACCCGGTCACTCGCTAGCCGTGAGAAGAGGACTGGCGCCTATGCGACTACGGTTTCCGCATATGGTTTCATCAAGCTCCGGAACTTTTTGCCAGAAGCAGAAGTGGATGAACTGAAGAAGGAACTGGAGAATGAAACCTCCAAAACAACCAACCCTTTTCATAAAAAACAGCTAGAAATTCAGAGGCGGTACCTGGACGACAATGGGGTGGGTGATGTGGAGCTTATCATGGTCCCGAAGGTTTTTGTTTCCAAGCCGACGCCAAACACGTCCTATGTCAGTCTGGTGGTATCCCTGCCTGTATGTAAACATGCTGTTTTCTCCGGGGTTAAATTCTCAGTGCTTTTGCTTCAGCACCCCGTCGCCCGTGGCTCAACAGTATGCTCCGTTCCACTGCAAGCGTGCTCTCTGGTATAACCCTCATTTTCATAGCATATTTCATCTTCCGACCCTCTACAACCTCCCAATATCAATCCACAATACCTCAACAACTCATATGGCGAGCGATCTTCCCTTTTCCGACGTTCGTTGTGTGTTCTGATCGTGTGAACCCAAGATCTCAAGATGATGACGAAAGCTGCACAGTTTGTGCGCAAGCTCTCTGAGACAGCACCGCTCAAAGACTTCATCGTCCGGCCAAGCACGCCTGGCCCAGAGGTTGAAACGTACGAGGACTTTGAAAAATATGTGCGTGACTACCTTGGTTCTATGCAGCATCCCATCGGTGTGTACTGTTTAGTGGTATTTCTTCCCCTGGTGTGTCTGATGAGAACTCAGGCACGGCGGCGATGGCGTCAAAGGAACTCGGCGGAGTCGTTGACAATGAGCTACGTGTCCAGTAAGCTGCACTCGACGATCTTTTCCTCAATAGTTGATGACAATAAATGCGGCAGCGGAACTCAAAACGTACGCGTGGTGGACTTGTCTATCTTGCCGCTACATGTTGCTGCGCATATGCTCGATACTGCCTATGCCATTGGAGAAAAGGCAAGTATACATCTTGTCATGCGACGACGATGACCAACTGCTGTTTTTTCAGGCGTCTCATGTGATCATACCCACGAGACACGCTGGGTAACGGATTGCTGTTGGTTGCTCATCTGGCCGCAATACTGTGCGACAGAAATGTATAATGAATCCTTGTATTTGTACCATCGAATGGAAGCATCCGCGATCAAGTATCTGAACATGACTGGCATGCTGTGCAATCAGGAAAGCGCCCATCAGGTGAGGATCTTCCTCTGACCGGTGGTGGTGCCGTTCGATGTCGACATAACGGTAAGCCATCCCTCAAATTAACTTTAACATATCGAGTCCGTGTCCGTGATGATGATCAACAATTCTTCAAACCGCGCCACCCTCCGCAGATTGCTCTTCGTCCGGACCCTTTGCCATCCTTGTCGCGAACTCTTCCGTAATCCGTTTAGTACCTGATTTGTCCTTGCTGTCTCGCTTGGTATCCTCATACAGTACCCTGACGGCTTCCGAATCACCTGTTTCTTTGGATGCAATGCTCGTCAAGATCGCAGGCGGGATCAACGGCTTCATCGCAGACGCTACCTGCACCGGAGGGATATCCAGTGCATCTGCAAGTGCATCCAACAAACCTTCCAGACCACCACCTCTTTCTGCCCTGGCACCTCCTGACCGATCTGATCCAAACCCCCACCCCTTCAGAGTCTCCCACCGGGTTATCCCTCCCGAATCACCCACGATACCAGCCAACCGAGCGACTTCGTCTTTCAACCTCTCCGACAACGCCTCCATCCCGTAAACATACCATCCGAGGAGCAACAGCGCCGAAAAGCTGAGGATGAACATGACCTTGGTGAACGACGTGCGATTGCCGGGGACAGAAACCTCCGTGGGCAGTTTCTTTTCGTGATTGCCTTGATCAGTGGATGGGCTCTCGGAAGTGTGTTTTGGGTGACCGGGCCTGGACGGTGTAGCACCGATAGCTGAGTGAGTGCTGATGCTCGGGCCGGTATGACGGAGGTGGTGGTGATCTGCTGATACATGGGACGTGGAGGTAGTTTTCCGGGGAGGCATTCTTGATTGGTAGAGAGAGAAAGGAGAGGGGGAGAGGGGGAGAGGGGGCCATACTAATCAGTCGCGCAACGTCATGTCATGTGATGTCCTCTATTGGAATTGTAATCTGACGGTCTCTATCTACAGTTTCTAATCCTTCTTCAGCAGCGATCGTCCGGTCATCTCTACACCAAGTATATCAGCCAGGAATTTAATTCATAACCACCACCACTCACCTGGAGGCTGTGGCAACCCCAAGATTGCCAGCACCGTCGGAGCAACGTCTGCCAGTGCTCCCGCTTCCTCCGGGGACGTCTCACCTTCGTCATCCTGGACAAAGTCGAGGTCCTTTCCAGTCATGATGAACGGAACCTTGTTCGTCGTGTGCGCCGTGTGCGGTGCTCCGGTCTCAGGGTTCACCATCTGCTCTGCGTTCCCGTGATCAGCCGTGATGAGTAAGACATATCCTGCCTTCTCGCACGCCTCGTAGATCGTCCCAACAGCCTTGTCTGTTGCCGTGATCGCCTGGACGGCAGCATCGTACACACCCGTGTGCCCTACCATGTCGGTCCTACCACTGGAGGACTATAAATGATACGTCGTTACCTTTTCCTCTGCCCTCGCTGAGGCTCCTTTTTCTACCAGTAACGGCGGTCTGGGAGTAGGCAAAGTTCGTACTGGCGGTCCACATACTGGGATCATGCTCGATACCGATGCTAGCGACTTCGTGAACGGTCGCGAAAAAATAAAAAATAAAAACAGAAGTGTTAGTTAGTGGCGGTGTAGACAAAGGACAAGGATCACGTGTAAAAGTGCTACTAACTTATCCTTTCCAGATCGTCCGGCACTTTGCCACGTCCTCGCCAAGTCCTATTGACGGTAGTGCAACCAGTCCACTGGGTTCTCCGCATTCTGGTGAGTAGCCTCAATTTGGGCTGAATTCGTGCGACTTGTAATGAATTAAATATCAAGAATACATGTCATTCAGTAGCTTGGGTATCACAAGGCGGGTCTGGGAATGGGAACCTAAAACGCATGCACAGCGACGATATGGAACTGCATCTCGAGCTCTCTCGACTCACGGACCTCCACCCGATGCTGCTCGCCTCCGTCGCCTCTTCTCCTTGTCCATCCGTAACTTCTCCACATATATAAAGGTGAGGATGATGAGGTCTAACATGTGCTCTGCCTGCGTTTCAATTTCTAAGTGAGCACTCCTCCGCTTTCCTATAATTCCGAGGGTCCCCCTGTGGTAGCGTGCGATTTCTGCCCGTGACGCGTCGTCGAGAGAAAGCTGCAAGACCGCAAATGAGAAAACATGATTCAGTGGAAACGAAACGTTTACACCCACCACCACGTTCCTTCTGTGCATATCCCATCTGTAACGACGACCATCCATCCCGGTGAACGTGCGTTTACTGGACCCCAGGCGCGTGAAAGCGTGAGTGCCATCCGTCCCATGTCGGTATATGTAAGACGCCATATATTCTCACCTTCCAAAAAACCCATGACGGGGCAGGAAAACATCCGATTCCAGTTTCGTCCCTCCCATCGTGAAGATAGAGGACCCGAAATAATGCCAATCGATGCGACCCACAACTTCAATGTGGTCGTCCATCTCCGACGTGTTGGGCGTCGGCGCTCTTCGTCGATGGATGGTTGTCGTACGAATGCCTAGGCGGAAGGGCGTATCACTCATAAACACGGGGAGTCCATGTTCATCTGTGAAGACGGTGTTGCGGACGCTTTCAGAGGAGAGCGTGAGGATCATGTTGTGCTGGTGTTGTCGTGTATGAGATCTGGGACCCCAGCATCTTTTAACTCGCCCCAGCGACTCGAAAGGCTTGGCTTCACAGCAAGCAGGAGGTTTCCGGTGAAATGCGGTGCCAGTACCAACTTTTTACCCTATCGAAGTCTTGACCTTGTGTCTGCAACCACTGCGGAGGCACTGGATATAGGAACCTGGCGGTGCGTACTTCAGAACTCTCACGCGTCTTGGCAGATGGGTTCGACATTATGTAATGGTTGAAACATTGCACTCTGCGACAAGGCCACTCTACGGGTAACAAACGGGTCTCGGTGGAACGAAACGGAAAATACTGCAACGATACAACCAATCGTCTGCCACCAATGATTGTTACACAGATGCGTTAGCGGACCTACACGATGGCATCATCGAATACAACGCTTCCCTGTCACCGCTCTCATCGACCAAGGCACGTAGCATCCCTCCGTCTTTCTGGAGCAACTCCAAGGGTACCCCAAACTCGACCTGGAGCACTCAGTTTTCCATGTTGTGGAGGTTAACGAAAACGAACTCACGATCTTTCCCGCGTCGAGGACCATCTATGCAAATCGCGAGCAATCAGTGGGCAGAACGGCATGTGTAAAAGGTAACTCACGATTTTATCAGCATCCATGATGGTCTGTAGACGATGCGCAACGATGAGCTGGGTCGTTTCACTCAGTTCGGTCCGGAGAGAAGATTGAATGATAGCGTCCGTTTTGCGATCTAACATAAAAGCCGTATGTCAGTCTCGACGAAGGCGCGCTAAACCCATGATATAGCCAACTCACCGATCGCCGACGTAGCTGAGCATTGCGTCGGACATCATTTAATAAAATAGAAAACTAACAGACCAAGAGACAAACTTACCTTCATCGAAAATTATTAATTTGCTTCTGCGAACCATCGCTCGGGCAACGGCCAAGATCTGCCTTTGTCCGACAGAAAGATTACCGCCGCCACCCGAGATCGGACTATCGAGTGTAAGCCGACTTTCATCCGAGGTTCCTTGCACAGCAAACAATCCAGCAGAACGGAGGGCATTGTTGAGCGTTGTATCGTCGTATTCCTCGAATGGATCGAGGTTGCTCCGGAGGGTACCACTCAAGAGCTCGGGCTGATGACACATCGTAAGCACAACCAGGAGTAATTAGGATGATGATCGAGGTTTACAATTTGGGGGATGATAGTAACACGGGAACGCAACGCGTCGAGATTTATTTTTGAAGTGAGCATCCCGTCGAGGTATACTTGTCCCTCAGTGAAAATGCATCGCAGCAGCGAGAGGGTCAAAGAGCTCTAGATTCGAACGATCAGAAATGGGTTCACCTCCGTAGTCGATGTTGATTGCGGCTCACCTTTCCGCTGCCAGTGCGACCAACGATCCCAACGCGTTCGCCAGACTTGATATGAAATGACAGACCATGAAGGACTTCGGGCCCATGCTGGTATACATGTTGAATTGGAGAAGGATACATGAAGCGACCACAGGACGCACCGGTGAGTAACGAGCAGATAGACTCTCGACGCGTAGATCTCCACTCGCAGGCCAGTAAGCCGGAGGCACGCCCGACTCGGCGGGCTTGGGCTCCTGGTCGATCTTAATGTAACTATCCACACGCTCGAGGCTGTCCGAGTCGTCAGTGCCGCGTCATCCAGTCCAATACATCCTTTACCTGTTGCCTACGAGAAGTGAATGTGTATAAGTAGGAAATGGTAATTCAGTGTTTCATACTCAGGCGTACCGTGCACTTCGATCTCATTCAAAAATCGCACCCACCACAAAATCAAGGAACTGAACGTCACTGAGGAGACTGCGTCAGTGGCGTCCGTCACAAAGATTGTCAGCACAGACCAGCCATGTTCAGAGAGAATCCAGTGTTTGCAGCTCGATGCCTCTCAGGGCCATACACTAGATAAGTGGCAAGAACAGCTGCGAATAGCGCACCCAGCGCATCCACCCGTACGCCCATCCATCTGCGTGTCAGCAAAAATTAAACGTTGACTTCTCTATACAGAGTGTCGAGCGAGTTTTTACCTGTTCAAGTTGTAAAACATGCGTGCTGATCGCGTATACTTGTCGATCCGTGCTAAGGACTCCCGGATCACTGCTTCTTCAGTTCCGTATGCACGGATGGATACTAGAATGAGCGAAGTGAGCGAACATTTCCCAGATACGACAATATCGCTCACTTAGGCCTGCCATGGCAGCTCCGAGATGACCCAATGTCAGGGACTTGGCATTGCTCATCTCTCGCTTCACTGAAAGCTGAGCTTTCATGTAGATGCGTCCGACCCATACACCGATGACACCAACGACCACGCCTGGTAATAGGAATACTGGGGTGATTACAACCACAGCACCAAGATTGAAAAACATCTTCATGGACAGTTCTAAAACCCATGCGAGACCCGTGGAAAGAGGCCCATCGACTGGTCAGCACGAGGTGAGTAAAGTTGAAAACGTTGTTCGGAGAGTGAGGCCTACTCGCTCTGATATCTTGCGTGCACCGTGTGATGACTCTCGATGCAGGGGTGATATCCAGCCATCTATGGATCCTCAATAGACATCCAAAGAAAGAAGGAATGCACGATACCTGAACGTCGTCCCGAGTACAGCTACTATGAGTTTGTTATGAATCGTCCTTGATGCCCTCATAGTGCCCAAGTAGAAGACATAGTACGCCAACGACCACATCGACATTCCAAATAACAAAAGAAGAGTGTAACCAAAGAGGTAGCTGTCCACCCCGGTGAACAGAAGTTCTGCTCGAAAAAGTGGACACTCACAAAGCGACGTTTATTTCTGGAGCCGGATGATCTTCGTATTGAGTTGCCCAATAGCCTAGGAACCAAGTTTGCGATGTATTTGCGAGATTGGTGATCATGAAGAGCGCAAGCACAGTGGCCCAGAAGAACACAGTATGTGCACCACCGAGTTCAGCAAGGTACAGCTTGACTGAAACCAACGTGAGCAGTCATGCCTTGACAAATTCAAAATATCCACATACATGCAGCCCATGACACATGACCAACGAACACTTCTTCGGCCAAGACTAGTTTTCCAATTCCATTGGCCTTCTCTTCCTTAACTTCGTGGCACTCAATCACCTCTTCCTTTTCTAAAACCTCCTGTTCTTTGGCAATCATTGCAGCAAGCACCTCATCCTTTGCGATCACGTCCGATAACGAGCCTTGATCGACGATGCGTCCGTTCGAGGCAAGGGAAACCACATATTGGGCAATTGGGCAAACAACAGCGATGTTGTGCGTCTACATGCGTGTGAGACAACGGCTGTACAAGCGTGCATCCAGACGGGGATATTTACCACCAGAATGACAGTCCGACCATGAACGAGATCACCAGCTAAACACTTGTTGACAATCCACGACGCCGTATGCACGTCCAGAGCCGCCAAAACCTGGGTAGGATGTGATAGTTACAGGATCAGACGAAGAAAAGAAAGAAGCCCACGTCGTCTAGTAAAATAATCTCGGCCGAACTATAGATCGCGCGAGCGAGTGTGACTCGAGCCTGATACAAAAGCATGATAGTGCAGACGTCTCCCATTGGAACACACTCTTACCTTTTGCCCGCCGCTGGATGGGAGGGATTGTTACACCACGTCAGATGCTCATTTCAGTATGTGTCTCACCTCAACGTCAACCCCTTCTCACCTACCTCGGTATTGTCACCGGCTTCAAACAACTCCAAATCCTTCTCCAGCGCGCATTGATACAAGACTTGCGGGTTTGGTCGGTCCTGCGAGGTTCAACAGAATAAAGACACACGCACCTTGCTTGTACCGGGTGTCATCATGTGGAGTACCGAATAGAATGTTATTCTAGCAATTATCCTAAGACCCAATAACTGACCAGCTGCGCACGAGCTACGCACCTTGATGGTGTCGTTTTGAACCCACGACTCCTGGGCAGCGTACGCCACACCTCCATCCCTTGGTAAGTTGAACCACGATCCCGGGCTGGACGGTATCCAATGCATCTCGCCTAGTAACGTTTATAAAGAAAAAAAAAGGACACATACAGGACGGAGACCGTCATACCTAACAGAGCCATCAACATCGACGTCTTGCCCGACCCTGTCGGACCGATGATCAAGTTAACACATCCACGTTGGAAGTAGACTTCACCCTCGACTTTGAGGGTAAACCTACGTCCGGATGGTGTCAGTACACCATCCCCAACATCATCCCGTGACCACATAAATGTAGCATCTCTGAATCCAATGAGATCTACCTCTTCCATGATGGTAGTTGGCATAGGCGGAACATTCCGATTACCAGGCTCGTAACGATCAAGGAGTTCAGTGTCCAACAAGAATTCATTTATGCGATCAAGGGAGACACGTGCTGGATGGATGGTCTGCATGATTAAAATGACCCCCAGTATGAAAATGAAAACTGACCAGAAACAATCTTGGGTAAGTAGAAGAATATAGATCGTAGTTGATTTCGAAGGAGGTCGAAAGCTTAAGGCAGATAATCAATCCAATGTCACAAATAATTCGAGCATTGCTACTTACCAGAAATAGAAGCAAAGACGGTGGATGCTATAAGATACTGTCAGGCATGGTCACCAGGGGAAAATGATGTAGCACTTGCCGCTCAATGTCTTTCCCATTACAATGGTCTATAAAATCAATTTGCTATGTCAGCTCTCCAAACACCTTAACACGCCCAGCAACTTGCATAGGTTGCGTATGTAACAAGCATGGTGACAAGTGGCATGCAGAAGCTGGTACATCCGACATCAAACATTCTTTTAAAGCACTATGAAACGAAAAGGCTCACTTCATAGTAGCATTGATCACCTCCATCATCTTGAACCTCCACAACCAAGTTAGTTCATCTTCACGTTTTTCGAAAATGCGTTTTTCTATCTGTGACTCCCATCCAAAAAGCTTCACCATGCGAATAACCCCGATGGCTGTCCGAGCATCGTTAACTGTGTAATATGTCTACCAATGACGGATATGATGCTCACTTTCGGTAATACTTTGAACTCGTGCGTCGGTCTGAATTGGGATACAGCATCATTGTATTGACGATGATATGTTCGTACCTTCTTTGATTGTTCACGCTTGACATGTTGGATCCTCTTCAGAATCATACCTGGGAGCGGAGATGTGATGAGCATCACTCCCAATCCAACTAACGCGCTGAGTGAATGAGAATTCAGTAACTACCGATCATCTCGTTATCATGACTCGGCCACACCTCCAGTCCAAGAGTGTATACAACAGCCAAGTTGCTGCAATGAGTTGGAGTGGCGCAAACAGTACTGAATATCCCATCTCCTCGTCATTATCAATCAATAGCCAAAGGAAAAGGCTAACCAAGTATCAGAAAATCACGACCATCGTTCGCGGCAGCGAGATCTGAGGTGACAAGGTTGTTGAGCTTTCCTACAAGATTCTTCGCGGATGATTTAATGATGGATGGTGTGTCTTTGGAAACCTGTCCAGAGACACTCGGTTCCGAGGCATGCTGGGATGTAGGTAGATTCGGATCCTCGGTTTCTGCTTTTACTCGAATGTGGAGGGCGTGTTCGAATATGAGCTGGCTGAATATGGCCTCAACCCGAACCATAGTGCGACACTGATTCAGAACGTTAGCTATCCGGATGTTTGCTTGCACAAAGAGACACTATCATACGATACTCGCCTCGATGAAGTTGTACCACTGATATGCCAATGATGAAATGAGAGTGCCAAGGAGAATAAACAATATCCACGCCCAAGGACGCACAAGGGCATCCTCTCCGCCAGTCTCGAGATAGCTTCAAAGAATCGACAATGATACCAGATTAGTCAATTACGGAGATCGCATACTCACTGAAGGAGGTATTTGAGACTCAACGGCGAAATCAAACTCGCAAGGACCTTCCAAAAGTTATCATTCCTCAGTAATTTCATACGATGTGAGTTGAAGTACCTGTATAATGAGGTTTATCGACAGGACTATGATCTCAACACCTGCACTTCAAGGGTTGAATCAAAATTACTCAGGATGGTAAGATCACTGACGGAAGATAGTCATTAGCCCGTAAAAGATGTGACGCTTCTTCGCTCCACTGAACTGATCAAGGTGCTAAGGGATGCAATTGAATTCCATACTCTAAACCCCCGAAAAAGAATGGCATCTCACTGGAAAACTACGTCGTTTCAGGTTCTCTGCACGATCCTGATCTGAAAGGGGCGGGAGCAGATCAAGTGGAATGTGGGCCATTCTATAGGCCAACCGGACAGTGGGCTCAACCCAGCTGTAAGAAAGTAACGAGGCCAAAGATGCAGTCTGCTCCGGATGAGGTGTATCGGAGGGTTGCTAAGGCAGAACATGTCAAGAAACTGAGAGTTACCAATGGCGCAGAAAGAATACCTTGGCATCCAGCGGAATGTACAAACAAGGACTGAAAAGAGGGTATATCACTGCACCGACTGTTAAAGTAGCCACCTTTCCCCAAAGAAGGGATCCTTCAT
>JBBPQW010000853.1:0-12445 GCA_038092695.1 Boletus rubropictus | reverse complement strand
CCAAGACAGTGTGGAACGACGAGACGAAGACATGGACTGTCGAAATCAACAGAGGTGGAGAGGGAATGCGGACTCTCACGGTGAAACATCTGGTCTTTGCGACTGGCCTTGGAGGTCGTCCAATAATGCCAGATATCCCAGGAAAGGCAGGTATTGTAGCTTTGCTCCCAGGGTCAAACTTGTTAAGATTCTTTGGAAGGCGAACTTCAAGGGCGAGGTAGTCCATTCTTCGGACTTCACTTCCGCGTCACATTACACTGGCAAAAAGGCGGTCGTTGTTGGTGCTTGCACCTCTGGTATGTCACAATGGGGAACTTGATCTTGTCTCGTCCAATACATGCCAAAGGCTTCGACGTTTCCCAGGATTTTTTCAATCACGGAGTTGATGTCACAATGTAAACTAACTATGTTTTGCAGTGTTTTCAAGACTGACGTTCTCCTAGGTACCAGCGCTCATCTACCTTTGTCACTTCGGTTGGAGCGATCCTACAGTTGATGAGCGGTGTGTCACCTTTGTTCAGATCTATAAATTGCGCTTGTTCACAACCCTCTCTTCGAAAGCACTCTACAACGACCGTATCCCAACCGATCTCGCAGATATCTATAACGGTTGCCTCCCCAATGCAATGGTGAGACGTATTTTCCAACGCACTGTGTCCCAGTTCGCACAGACGATGGATAAGTGAGTATAGATCCCTAAAGATCATGTGTTCTTTGACAGGCTCCCAAAAATATAGAGAAATGTTAGAAGGTCTCGCCAAAGTAGGGTTCAAGACGAATCTCGGAAAAGATGATGCAGGCACCTCCCAACTCTTATTTTCTCGTGCGGGAGGGTTCTACTTGGGTAAAAATTCCTTCTCGAAGTTGGTGGTCTCCCTACCGCGTCTTTATGTCTTCTTTTTCTTGAACAGACGTCGGTACATGTAAACACATCATCAATGGGGACATCAAGATCAAGAGCGGGAGCACTGTCGAGTGTTTCACTGAGAAAGGACTCAAGTTTGCAGATGGGACAGAGCTCGAAGCAGACGTTGTGGTCTTCTCAACTGGGTAAGCCACCTCCCCCCCACTTCTCCGCGTTTACACCCCAAAATGCCAACACTTTGTGCTCTTTGGAATTGTTTCTTTTGAAAAAAAAAAAAAAAAGGTATGGAGACCCACGCGATCGTATGCGCGAGATCTGCAGTCCGGAAGTCGCCGACGAGGTGGGCCCAGTGTGGGGTTCCACAGAGGAAGGGGAGTTACGTGGTGCTTGGAGGCCTTGTTGGCGCGAGAGTCTGTGGTTCGGCTCCGGTACGTCTCGTCGTTCTTTGACGGTTTTTTTTTTTGTTTACTAAAAAAAAACAGGAAGCTTGGGCATGTCGCGTTTCTACAGTCGACATCTTGCGCTACGTGAGTGATTTTGCGTACCATAACAAGGAATGATCAGCGTCGCTAAAGGGAGGAATCGCAGAAATCAAGGCTATCGATGCCGGCATTTTGAAGTGGTCAGAGGACAAGTTTTGACAGAAGGGAAATGAGTGGTGCTACACAACAAGAAGAATATAGCAGTGGATGCCATGCCAGTTGTACATCTAGATCTTGAAATCCTTTGGATGTAAAAAAATCCTGAAAGGCTGGTAGGGTTTGGTGTTGTGCTTAGGGAATAGCACGGGTACGGGTTGAATTTTGATTAAACCCGGACCAGTTCACCATGCCTTAAATGGTAATGTGGCTGTGCCGCCACCTCATCTACCCATCCACCCAAAGCATGTGGACGAGCGCATGCACACACACAGAAAAACACTTTTCTATGTGTGTGTGTGCTTGTTCTTGTTCCCCCATTCTCTCGCCTTTCACTGTCACCGCCGCCCTCGCCCTCTCTCGCTGCCCCACTTCGCCTTGTCTCGCCCTTGCCCGCATGCACACCGTCATGCGCACACGCCGTCACCCTCACCTCGTCCTTGCCCGCCTGCGCACCGTTGTACGCACGCGCTGTCACCCTCGCCTTATCTTCGCCCGCCTGTGCACCGTCGTGCGCACACGCCGCCACCCTCGCCCCGTCTTCATCTGCCTGTGCACCGTCATGCGTACGTGCCATCACCCTTGCCTCACCCTCACCCTCGCTCACATGTGCGCCCCGCCCTCGTCCTCGCCCCCTCACCCACGGTCACGGACACGCGAGCACGCGTGCGTATGCAGACTGCGGTCTGCGTACGTGTGTGTGCTCACCTGCCCGCGCCCTCGTCCTCCCTCGCCCTCGCTCCCCCCATGTCACCCATACCCACGGGTATACCTGCTATGAGTATGGGTAAGGCTACACCGCGGACATACCCGTGCTATTCCCTAAACTCAACCAGCCTTTTTTTTCCCATGAAAGTTGAGTCCCCCACCAATGCATTTCAGGTTTTTTAATCTACAGGATTTCAAGATCTAGGTGTACAACTGGCATGGCATCCACTGCTATTTTCTTTTTGTTGTCCAGTATCACTCATTTCCCTTCTGTCAAAATTTGACCTCTGACTGCTTCAAAATGCCGGCTTCGATAGCCTTGATTTCTGCGATTCCTCCCTTTAGCGACGCTGATCATTCCTTGTCACATTACATTACTTACGCAGCGCAAGATGACGGCTGTGGAAACGCGACGATCCCAAGTTTCCTGTGTTTTTTTAGTGAGCAAAAAAAAAAAAACGTCAAAGAACGACGAGACGTACCGATGCCGAACCACAGAGCCTCATGCCCACAGGGCCTCCAAATACCGTGCACCTCTCCTTCCTCTGTGAAACCCCATACTGGGCCCACCTGGTCGGCGATTTCTGGACCGCAGATCTCGCGCATGCTATCGCGCGGATCTCCGTACCTTTTTAAAAAATGAATTCCAAAGAGGGCGAGGGCTAGTATTGGGGGGGAGGATTACCCGGTTGAGAATACCACAATGTCTGCTTCTAGCTCTGTCCCATCCGCAAACTTGAGTCCTTTCTCGGTGAAACATTCGATAGCGCTCCCGCTCTTGATCTTGATATCCCCATTGATGATGTGTTTGCTTGTACCGGCGTCTATTTTTTGTTTTTTTTTTTAATAAAAGTTAAGACGCGTCATGGAGACCACCAACTTGGAGAAGGAATTCATACCAAAGTAGTACCCTCCTGCACGGGAAAGCAAGAGTTGGATGGTCCCAGCATCATCTTTTCCGAGATTCGTCTTGAACCCTACTTTGGCAAGACCATCCAATATTTCTCTGGATTTTGGGGAGCCTATCAAGGCACATACGATCTTTTGAGATCTATACTCACTTATCCATCGTCTGTGCGGTCTGGGGCACAGTGCGTTGGTGAATGCGTCTTACTACCGCATTGGGGAGGCAACCGTTATAGATATCTGCGAGATCGGTTGGGAAACGGTCGTTGTAGAGTCCTGTCAAATAGAAGGTTGTAAACAAGCGCAGTTTACAGATCTGAACAAAGGTGACACACCGCTCAGCAACTGTAGGATCGCTCCAACCGAAGTGACAAAGGTAGATGAGCGCTGGTACCTAGGAGAACGTCAGTCTTGAAAACACTGCAGAACATAGTTAGTTTACATTGTGATATCAACTCCATGATTGAAAAAATCCTGGGAAACGTCGAAGCCTTTGACATGTTTTAGACAAGATAAGCTCAGGTTCCTCATTGTGACATACCAGAGGTGCAAGCACCAACAACGATCGCCTTTTTGCCAGTGTAATGCGACGCGGAAGTGAATTGCGAAGAATGGACTACCTCGCCCTTGAAGTTCGCCTTCCAAAGAATCTTAACTAACTTGTCCTTGGAAGCGAAGCTGTAAAACCTGCCTTTCCTGGGATATCTGGCAATTTTGGACGACCTCCAAAGCCGGTCGCAAAGATCAGATGTTTTATCGTGAGAGTTCGCGTTCCCTCTCCACCTCTGTTGATTTCGACAGCCCATGTTTTCATGTTGTCGTTCCACACTGTCTTGGTGATATTCGATGCAGTCCATACGTTGAGTTCAAGATAATTTGCGTATCCCTCCAACCAGTCTGCAAGCTAATCTAATTGTATTAGCGATCAATTTGACGTGAAAGAAAACCCCGGGATCGCTTGCTCGCACCTTTCCAGCTGGACTGAATACAGGCCAGGTTGGTGGGAATCTAAAAACATTTGTGAGAGAGGCTAAACCCAGATCTAATCGAGACTCACGATAAATACGGAGTCTGATTATACCAGACCGGATCGTGTAAGCACAACGCTTTGTAACGATCTCTCCACTGACGTGCCGTGAATCCGACAGTGCGTAAATATAGCAGCAGAAACTTACGGCATCACCAACCCGAGGCTTCTTGTCGATGATCAGGTGGGAGACACCGAGATATTTCAGTCTTGCGGCAATTTCAAGACCAGTGTGACCTGCGCCAACAACGATGACAGTCGGATCACCATCAGCAAGTTCCACTTCTCGGCGACGAGTCTCCTCCCAAGTGCCATATTCGGCTGTCTGCTTGCGAAGGGGGCCGATCTACACCCAGTATCAGTTTTGATCACATAGACTTGTGTATCTACACCGTACCAGTTCGGGATAATCGTTGAGGGAGTGCATGCAAGTATAGAGTGTGTATGCCTTCCACCCTGGACCAGGTACAGGGGCTAGGTAACAAACGGCGGTGCCTTTCCCAACCTTGGTTCCAAACTCGAAGGTGAGGCGTAACAGGACTAGATCGGGAAACAACTTTTGGACCTCCGGGGCACGGAAAGGTTCGTGGCTGAGACATAGATCTACGAAACCTGTAGGGACGAGACGATGTTCAAGAAGGTTTTTGATCGCATTCCTGCCCTCGATAGTTCTAAAGTCCCAGGTTAACGCCAGGGTGTCCTTCCAAAACCCGTCGTCGAGAAAGAGATCGAGGATTCGAGTGATATCAGATGTTGCAACTGCGGTCGAGAATGCATCAAACCAAGCTGTTGCAACCTCGGTAGCCGAGGTGATGGTGGGTTCGTCTACGCCCAACCGCTGAAGAGTGGGAAGCTGTTGAGGATAGGGATCGCTACCCATGCTGTAGTGTGTGGGGAAAGGAATGATTAATGCAGTACAGCGCAGCCTTCAAATACCGTCGAGTTACGGCAATCAGGAAGTACTTGATCCCCGAAGAGGTGAAGTCCGCGAAACGCCTTCTATCACCACTGTGACCCCTTCATAGATTCCAAGTGAAACAACATAGGTCAGTCGTCCCAGCAGCGGGGAGCTATTTGTGTCTCAACGGTAACGGTGTAGCGTTGCGGCGAAGGGTACTGCAAATCCGACGATGGCTCTATCCCTTCCATTATGTTTTTAATACCACGGATGTTTTTTTAGATGCCTACACTTGGTCGTATGTGTTGTGAATGGAGGTAGAGTTAGCCACAGTTTTCTTCCGCTGATATCACTGCTGCTATCCTTGCGATGGACAAGTGAACTTGACCACCCTCCATTTGTCGGGCCATGCAGCTTGCAAGTAACAAGATGGATCGGTATCGGAAGATTTCGGACCCTCGAATGTGTACCGAATTGCCACGAGTGGACGATCTTGGCGAGGCAAGAGGATGAGTTGGCCGGCAAGGGGGGAGGGTCTTGACGCCGCCAGAGCATGAACCCTGGTGAACCTTGACTCGACTAATTTTACTTGACTTGCACGCTTGATCATCATTTCACCTTCTCTGTAGTCCTCCATCCTAGCATGAAGCTTGCTTACTTCCGCGAGCACAAGTAGGAGGACTCCTCCTACTTATACGAGCAAGTGACTATCTGGCAATCCAAGGTTCTGCAACACCCTGCGAGCGAGCATTCTCATCTGGTGGGCTCTCTGGAACTTCACGCCGCAACCGGATCACACCCAAATTGTTCGAAGCCTGGCCATCGGAATGGCCGTATTCAGGCTGCCACTGAGGCTGAGTCCCTTTTCAATCAATTCACCCAGGGTTATGATTCTGATGTAACACCAGAATAGTTAGTATCCGTCGTAAACTAATGTGATTTTTGGTGCTATTGTATTCTACCACCTACCCGCTGCCTAAACGCGTTCGAACGTGAACCGAACGGCAGGTTCGGTTCACCAAGTGTTCGGTTCAGCGTTCAGTGAGGACCCGTGTCGAACCGAACGGAACCGAACTTTTCCATCACTAATGAATAGCAACAAGCCAGCAATTGTAAGTTTTCGTCAACTTGAGCAACCTTGTGCTTAACTACGAACACGACCAATCTAGGATGCTCATGATGACTTTTGTCACTCAATTCAGCGTGGTGGTACAGAAACCGAAAGCAAAGTTGCATCACATGGCACTCGACTATCAAAGCATCCCACGCAACCTCTTCTACAATTAGGCTCTTGTCTATTATTATTACCAGCGACATCTACTGCGGTTGAACACGTCTTCTCACAGGCTGCCAACTCCTCCATTTCACATGCAATCAGCTCTCTCCGTCGTCGACTCGCGCTTTCCTCTCTTTAGGGGCCTGGGGCAGAAATGACTTCTTACACGTTTAGAGCCTAATCAAATGGATGTGCGACAAGAGAAAACGAGATGATGAAGACTAGGGGATATGATGTAAACTACTTGTTACCCGCGGTAAGCAACAGTACCGCAGTTTTCTTGTTACACCACGCGGTTTTCTCCTCGCACCCAACATACGGGTCGGTATTGACACGGTGTTACCCCCCAGCGTGTTCTTGTTGCTTACCCGAACTCTCCTATTGGGAATCGAGCATTTGCTGTGCATGTGATGGGATATAATCAATATATCCGTCGAGTGAGAGTTTCTTTCGCTTCCGGGGACAACTGGGCCTTTCTATGAGAGTCCGCATCAGTGATACAGTTGCTGGTAGCCGATGGTAGCCGATGCGGCTCTACCTGGTCCTGACCACTAACCGTTTCACTGATGCCTGGATCTTTCTCAAAATAAAAGTCCTTGCGCACGTCGGAAGGTACCCATCAACAAGATGCTATGGGAGGTTGTTATCACGCCCTTGAATTCGAGCCCCTGTTTGATCTGTGGGTAGAGTCCGTCTAAAAGAGGCAAGCCGCCGATAGACGGACTGGTCACGAGTCTAAAGCCTGGGACGGAGGTCGGGAGGCATGAGAGACAAAGTCCTCCCACATCCGAGGGCCTGACCGCCAACGGGGTGATCTCAACACTTCAGTGCTGATCGGAACATTGCAACAATCTCCTCTTGACCTTCGAATTGATCCCTTTGCACACGTGCAATTGTGTACGCGTTATCGCGTGAGACAAGAATGACACCCTAGCAACGAAGAGAAAAGTTGTGCTAACATAGTGCACCGCTCAATACGTCCCCCACCATCCGAAGGAAATACTTGCACTTTGAATACTAGCAACAGTTGCGGTATGCATCTAATCTTCAAGTCTCATCGACTATCAAACTAAATTTTGAGTATTAGGGTTCATTCAACGCCATTTTAAATATCTCACAACCCACTGTGTCTGAGAGAAACATCGGGACCCGATGTGTCAGCGTCGGCCGGACTCTGAGAAAAGCAATGTCAGGCTCTCATCGGCCAAACTCTCGCGACGCAACCAACACGGAGGCCTCGTTCTATCTTCGACGTTCGTGGGCTCACAGACTTCCACGACTCTCAAGATCACTGCTATCTTCGCGATGCTACGACAGTATTTAAAGGTTACGCTGCACTGTACTGGACTAATCATTCCCTTCTCCACACACTAACATGAGCGGCGATCCTTATCCTCAACAGCTTCCTACTCTCCAACGAATGGGCGTAGCCGAGCCCATGGTGTCCTCGGCCACCGATATTGCAACAACTTGGTTTGATGCATTCTCGACCGCAGTTGCAACATCTGATATCACTCGAATCCTCGATCTCTTTCTCGACGACGGGTTTTGGAAGGACACCCTGGCGTTGACCTGGGACTTTAGAACTATCGAGGGCAGGGATGCGCTCAAGAATCTTCTTGAACATCGTCTCACTCCCTCAGGTTTCGTAGTTCTACGTCTCAGCCACGAATCTTTCCGTGCCCCGGAGGTCCAAAAGTTGTTTCCCGATCTAGTCCTGTTACGCCTCACCTTCGAGTTTGGAACCAAGGTTGGGAAAGGCACCGCCGTTTGTTACCTAGCCCCTGTGCCTGGAGGATGGAAGGCATACACACTCTACACTTGCATGCACTCCCTCAACGATTATCCCGAACTGGTACGGTGTGGATATACAAGTCTATGTGATCAGAGCTGACCCTGGATGTAGATTGGCCCTCTTCGCAAGCAGGCCGGTGAATACGGCACTTGGGAGGAGACACGTCGCCAAGAAGTGGAACTTGCCGGTGGTGATCCGACTGTCATCGTTGTTGGCGCAGGTCATACTGGTCTTGAAATTGCCGCAAGACTGAAATATCTCGGTATCTCCCACCTGGTCATCGACAAGAAGCCTCGGGTTGGCGATGTCGTAAGTTGTTGTCGCTATATTTACGCACTGTCGGATTCACGGAAATCTCAGTGGAGAGATCGTTACAAGGCATTGTGCTTACACGACACGATATGGTATAATCAGACTCCATATTTACCGTGAGTCCCAGCGAGATGTAGGCTTAGCCCTCTCTCACAAATATTTTTAGGTTCCCATCAACCTGGCCTGCCTTCAGTCCAGCTGGAAAGGTGCGAGCAGGCGATCCCGGGGTTTTCTTTCACCTCAAATTGATCGCTAATACAATTGGATTAGCTTGCAGACTGGTTAGAGGGATACGCAAATTATCTTGAACTCAATGTATGGACTGGATCGAACATCACCAAGACAGTGTGGAACGACGAGACGAAGACATGGACTGTCGAAATCAACAGAGGTGGAGAGGGAATGCGGACTCTCACGGTGAAACATCTGGTCTTTGCGACTGGCCTTGGAGGTCGTCCAATATTGCCAGATATCCCAGGAAAGGCAGGTTTTACAGCTTCGCTTCCAAGGATAAGTTTGTTAAGATTCCTTGGAAGGCGAACTTCAAGGGCGAGGTAGTTCATTCTTCGAACTTCACTTCCGCGTCGCATTACACTGGCAAAAAGGCGATCGTTGTTGGTGCTTGCACCTCTGGTATGTCACAATGAGGAATCTGAGCGTGTCTCGTCTAAAACATGTCCAAGGCCACGACCTCGCTCAGGACTTTTTCAACCACGGAGTTGATATCACAATGTAAGCTGCGTCAGATTGTATTCTAGAGCGTATTCAAGACTGACGTTCCCCTAGGTACCAGCGCTCGTCTACCTACATCACTTCGGCTTCAACGGTCTTGACGTTGCTCAGCAGTATGTCACCTTTGTCCAGACCTGTAAACCGCGCTCATTCACAACCCTCTCTTCGAAAGCACTCTACAACGACACTGTCCCAACCGATCTCGCAGATATCTATAACGGTTGCCTCCCCAATGCGGTAGTGAGACGTATTCACCAACGCCTTGTGCCTTTCACCGCACAGACAAAGGATAAGTGAGTACAGATCTCCAAAGATCACACGTGCCTTGATAGACACCCCAAAATCCAGAGAAATGCTGGAAGGTCTCGCCAAAGTAGGGTTCAAGACGAATCTCGGAAAAGACGACGCAGGCACCTTCCAACTCTTGTTTTCCCGCGCGGGAGGGTACTACGCCGGTACGATCCTCTTCACGCCGCCTCTTCACGTCTTATTTTATTTTATTTTATTTTGAATAGATATCGGTACGTGCAAACACATCATCAATGGAGATATCAAGGTCAAGAGCGGGAGCACTATCGAGTCTTACACCGAGAAAGGAGTCAAGTTTGCGGATGGGACAGAGCTAGAAGCAGACATCATAGTCTTCTCGACTGGGTAAGCCTCCCTATACCAACCCCTCGCGCTCTTTGAAAATTTTTTTTTAAAAAAAAAAAAAAGGTACGGAGACCCACGCGATAGCATGCGCGAGATCTGCGGTCCAGAAATCGCCGACCAGGTGGGCCCAGTATGGGGTTTCACAGAGGAAGGAGAGGTACACAACATTTGGAGGCCCTGTGAGCATGAGGGTCTGTGGTTCGGCCTCGGTACGTCTCGTCGTTCTTGACGTTTTTCTCTTTGCTCACTATATATATATATAAACAGGAAACCTGGGGATGTCGCGTTTCCACAGTCGGCATCTTGCGATGCGTAAGTGTATCATTAAAATTAATGACCAGCGTCGCTGAAGAGAGGAATCACAGAAATCAAAGCCGTTGAATCCGGCATTTTGGATCCGTCAAAGGACAGGTATTGACAGCGGCGGATCCCGCGCTAGTTGGGTTTGGTGTTGTGCTGGCATAGCAAATGTTTGGATGAGTTCAATGTGGTTCAACCCAGCCAAATAGATCACCCTTTGAGACCCCCACTGATCGAGGAATGAACAAACGACAAACGATGGTTGGATGGTATAGTACAATGTACAAGATGAGATGGTTCCATGACGCGTGAACAAGAACGAGGGTTCCAAAGGATGCCATACGCGGTCTTTCCAATCCTTATCTTTCTAGGGTGTGCTTTTCCCGCACGTCAGAGGGCGGTGGGCGTAACCGCTTTAGGCATTGCAAGACGCCTCTCTGAATGGTCCGTATCACGTCCGCGATGAACACCACGACACAGTGGATGCCGTATACGATGAATTGGAGGGCGACGAGGAGACCGGCAATGAATGACGTGACCAACACTGCGGTGGGCCATGCGCTCCATGCGACCGACACCAAGAAGACCATCAATGCCAAGGCAGAAGTGAACATGCAAAGAGCCGGTACCCGTGCCGAAATAGCGAAAAACAGATATTTGCCGTAGACGTCTACTGCCATTTTCTGACCACAGGATGTAAGACCCCTTGGTTTCACACGGACAAGGCAGAGAAAAGCGAGAACTCACTTGGAATTTTACCGGGTTTGTGTTGGAATAGACCAGTAAGAACCAGGCGTCTATAGTGAGACCGATGCCAGAGGCCACACTACCAACAGCAATGGCTCTCCTGGCAATGCTATCGATGGCAAAAACCGAAGCTGACGAGAATCCGAACACGCTCGCTTCGAGCCTTGAACAATCCTGTCAGCGAATAGTTTATCCCAGAGTCGCTTTCATACCCTGACAAAGCTACGAGCTACCCCAGAGTCAGCTTGAGCTCTTCGAGACACATTTTCCTTACCGATGCACCAACAAATCTCCATTCTCTACACAATTCAGTCAAAACACGCTCGTACTCTGAATCTACTCGGGCTTCTCGAAGCTCGCGGTAAGCTGTGAACGAGTCCACGATAGAGTCAATGGATGAAATATGGGAATCAATAGATATAGTCTCCGTGTACGTTGGTAGTACAGATGCTGCAAACCAATGTTTGTGATCTGTACTTTGAGCACGATTGCTGTCTTCACTGTCTGAAAGTTGAGACACGACGATAAGGTCACCATCCCGTTGCTTGAGTAACGGATCCTGTGCGTCCTCAGGCTGCGCATGATCGGAATCGGACCAGTAACTAGTAGACACCTTCGGCTCTGGTGCTTCCGGCCATACAAAGCTTATATCCTCATCAGAGTCGGAGGTCGACGGACTGAAGTACTCTAGCATGGTAGTTTAGTTACCATCCGCACGTCAAGTCATATCCTTACCTTGATCCTCAGGTTCCTCGCTGGAAACACTCGGGTCCACACTGCCTTGAATACAGGTCGGTTGTGCCTTGCATACTTCAGGCAAATCGAGTTTTACAACTAGGAAAACCGTGGGGGGGTTAGCTTTACTCCCACCACCCTTTTGTCGTGAGACATGATCCAACTTTATCTCGACGCCTTGCTATGATGTTAGATAACTTGGTTCGCATGCCAATTGGAACTGACTTTTCTTCATGCACTGCTGTTGAGCTTGGAGACGTACCAATTCTTTTGACGTACAACGCGCACTCGCTACAAGATTTCTCTTCTTGCTCTTTTTCTTGCTCGACGCTTGATGGTAGACAGAGATATCTATCCGAGAGGATGCATTCACGTCGTGACTGGGTCCTCTGATGTAACTTTCGGACCACGAACAAGTGGTATACTTGCACTCACAATTGAAAGCATCGCTTCAAGTTGGGGTTTTGCCCATCACAGCCGAGGCTCAATTCATGGCGCTGATGATCGCCTACGGCAACTGATATTATCGGACGCCAGGACTTCTCTAATCGTAAATGCTGAAGCCCATGAACGCGCACAACTGGGAGCCAAGTCAACAAACATAGCCCGCCGTTAAGCAGCTATGCCTTGCATACCGGTGAATGCCCAAGTTCTATGAGATCTCGGTGAGTGGCAAAGAGCACGGCAGCGATATGTCAAGGTTCACCTGTCCTTGGTAAATTGGGTCATTGAATGACGAGCAAGCAAGTTAGTATCCAAGTGACGAGCGTGCGAACTTTCCCACCCCAGGCTCGAATTGGTCGGTCCGGACTGCCTCCGTAGCTCACACTACACAAGCTCAGCCTACTGCTG
>JBBPQW010000852.1:0-12450 GCA_038092695.1 Boletus rubropictus | reverse complement strand
CGGAGGCAAAGTAACTGGAGGTCCGTTCTGAACCAAAGATTCCTGGGACATAGTACGTACTCACCCAACGCTATGCCCACCCACAGAAAGATTGTAAGTGGTTGATAGTTGTAGGAACGTCAGTTCGCCCAAACCTATCAGATATGAGGACACATTCTGATGACCATAGAGAGATCGGGATTACCTGAGGAGAAAGAGGCGAGACAGATGCCTAGCAGCCTCGCAGCTAGACCGTCATATAGGGCAACGACCTGAGAATGGTGAGTGGCACGACTACTCATTTCATAAACCATCGCTCACTAGCATGCCAATAAAGCTTAGCAATGCGCATCCAACGATACGGCGGGTGTATCGTATCTTGCCTTTGAGGAAATACGGCCATCCTAGCTTTGCCACCAGAGCAGGAAATATATTGCAAAAGGCGATGATTCCCTTGGGAGTGGATGGGGGCACCAGATCAAGTGCGGCGGAAAGAATGATCACATATAAGACTGGAACAAGATCACTTTAGCTCCCCACGCAGGATACAAGCAGAGACTGACCGTTGTTGATAAGCCCAAAGAGAAAAAAGGAGACAGCGAGCTTCAAAGACTTGCGTTTGTGACCTGTAGGGTGGTCAATGAGCAAAGCGTTGACGATAAGCAAAGGAAAGTGCAACAAATGGAGTCCTCATGCAGGTACGTTTGGCATTGGGACGCAGGAATGGCCCTGGACAGGATCAACACCACGACTCGGTAGGGGTGGAGCCTCACCTTGTGTCTTGTCGGACAAGTCTTCCAGGATATCTTCCTGGCTTCGTATTCGCACTACGGGCATATGTGGGTTATTGAAATCCTGTAATTCCACAGCGTCTGACGAGGGTGGAGATACAGCAGCAGCTCGACTGTGAGTCATTTATATATCTCTGACAACGTGTCCACCACATCCTCCTCTCCGTCCGACACAGCCCCGAAAACCCCTCTATGGAGGGTCACGTTTCCACTTTGCCCCGCAATACCGTCAAGCATCCTTCCAGCACGTCGATGGCCACGTCTACCTCGTCCTTCCCGACGTTCAAGGACGGTACCAGACGGACTGCGTCCCTCCCAGCGGTCAAGGCGAGGACGCCACGCTCCCGAGCCAACTGCACGACTTGGCTGGGATGCGCCTCGTTTTTGAACCCGATGCCGCGGAGGAGCCCACGACCCCGGATCTTACCCTGAACAAGTTCCGGGAACCACTGAGCCAGACACTCCAGCCTGCTATCCAGATGAGCGCCAACTTCTTTGACGTGGTCCATTAGCGTCGGGGAGCTGAGTCGGCTCAACACATGGTGACCAACAGCACAGGCCAGGGGAGACCCTCCAAACGTCGTTCCATGGGTACCTACCCAAGCACTACCGTTAGCTTGTCTGACACAGAGTAACGACATTCTGCACCTCACCTGCTGTCATCGTGGAGGCAATTGAGTCGCGCAACAGGACAGCACCGATGGGATACCCGTTCGCCAAGGGCTTTGCCATCGTGACAATGTCGGGGTGGCAATCGACTGGAAGAGAAGAGTGCGCCCACAGTGATCCAGTCCTGTATATCCCACACTGCAGACGACATCGGAGACGTTCATATAGCCCATAATTCACTCACCTGTATCTCGTCATAGATCAACGCAGCCCCAGTTTCATCGCATTTCTTCCGTAGTGCTCTCAACCAAGACTCGTCCGCAGCAGTGACACCTCCCTCTCCTTGCACGGGCTCAACGATGACCGCACAAGTCTCTTCACTGATCGACTTTGAGAGGCTTTCCTGGTCATTGAACGTTCCGACGTCAACATCCGGTATCAGTGGCCGGAACGGCGCTTGATATTTTTCAGTCGATGTGACGCTCAGCGCACCCATGCTACGGCCATGGAACGAGTTTTCAAAACACACGATACGTGTCTTCGTGCAGGCAGGGTCATCCACTTTGCCACCCGTAGCAGCGGCCCAACGATCCTTGCCAACCTTGCGTGCAATCTTGAGTGCGCCCTCGTTGGCTTCGGTACCAGAGTTCGCAAAGAAGACCTTGGCAACCGGTTTGGAAGAGGACGATCCTGCAGGGAAACCGAGGCCGCCTTGTTGTTGAGTGAGGGTCACGATCAGCTCCGCAAGCTTCGGTGCCCATTGGTGGTGATACACGTTCGAGGAGTGAACCAATGTCGATGCTTGTTGTCGCAAAACCTGAACCCGAACTAATCAGAAAATTTTGCAAGAGACCTCCTAGTGCTCACCTCTGCAACGCCAGGGTCAGCATGACCCAGTGCGTTTACTGCAATCCCGGCACTAAAATCGAGGAACTTTCGATCCTCAGTGTCCCACACCCAGCTTCCACGGCCGTGTGAGAGCACGAAGGGCGGCCGTGCATAAACGCCAAGGATGTATCGCTCGCCAAGATCCAGGGTGCTGGCGGTAACAGATGCTCTTGAGGTAGTGGTCAGGTCATGGGTGGCCTCAAGGTATCGAGAGCTGGGCGCAGAACGATGCTAGAAGGGAATAAAATAAAATAAACAAATTTCTCGCCCAGTTGTGGCTCATACCTTGGATGCAGCGCTCGAGGCGAATCGAGCTCGTATCACAGCCCTTCCCCTCGCCACGACAGTATTCTGAAGGCGGCAAAGGCTCATGGCGTCAAGAACACAAAGGTGGTGAACAAAAATGGGCGAAACCCTGGTTTTAAACTACAGGAGCCAACGAACCGCTACGTCTGCGAGCAGCAACGACAAATTTACAGCAGTGGTCATGGACACCTGTGCCAACTTGCGCACTGGCGGAATTTGCTCACACTCGGCTTGGCCGTATGTAACAACAGTCAGCCAAGTCAGGACTAGGGCAAGATACACGATGCACGAGATTCGTCGAATGTCTCGGCCACCACAAGGTACATCGTATGGAATGACATCCGGTGGCAGATCAGCTCACTTGCTCCGTAATAGCCGCAATGCCATCTCTTCCTCGTCTTCGAGGTCGCGAGGTTCCGTAGCACGCTCCAGTTTCGACATCGACGACTTGATTCGCTTCGGAGGGGGCACATCGTCTCCGTCTCCGTCCTCCGAAGTGAGCTCGAAGTCGGGAGTAACATAGCCATCGTTCCGATCGTCTGGCGACCCGACGGTGGCATGCACTTCCCCTCCCTGACGATCCATCTAGAGGTGAAGAGAGAAAGTCTGAGTATGCATCACAATGAACGAGGCGACTCACCCCACGTTCACGCTCTTTGCGCTTCCGATTCTTCTCCTTCTTCTTCTCCTTTGCTTCCTGCTTGTCGACGACGTCCGCACTCCTCAGTCTCCCTTTCTCTCCTTCAGCAAACGCTCGCCCAGCTTCTTTGACGGCCTCCACGCCATGTTTGTAAAATTCTTCCGGATTGACCATTTCGTATACCTCATGTGGGTTTCCTTCATCATCGAAAACGAGCTTGTGCCCCAGCTGACCGTATTTAGCAACTATTCGTTTCGTTCGGGACAGTTTGAGCTTCCGCTTCGACAGGTTTTCGACGTCGGGATCGAGCTCGTTCGAGGAAAGAAAGTTGAGATCATGGTCAGCCCGTTTGAGGGTAATGAAGTCTTCCTCCTCTTCTGCATCTTCGTGATCGATGAGTTTAGAGTAATGTTCAGACAAAATATTTTGGTTTTTGCGCTCGAACATTCGATCGTACTTTGTTCGCACCGAGTTCTAAAACAGATTTCCACTTGAGAAAACTACAGCGAGATGAAGAAAGAGTCAAACTTTAGCAAGTTTAGAGTCCTCATCCCTGGTCGTTGTGTGATTTCGCTTGGATGGCACTCGGGTTTCGTCCTCCGAATCCTCAGCGCTGTCCGAAGTCGTCGAGCCCCCGTTGCTCTCTTCTTCAGATGACGATGTACCAGCCTTTTCAGATTCAATCTGTGCTTCAAGGGAAGCCACGGTCCTAGACGCGTTCTTCTGCTTTTTCGCTTGCTTCCTACTCAAAAACTTGATCTTGGGCGCACCAGGCAACCCAAGAGACTCCGCAAACTTATCGACTGGAAGCTCGTCGAGCTTAAATATCGACTTGTCCTTGTGCAGATACACAGAACGAACGTAGGATACAAAAGCCTGTTCGAGAGGGACAGAAAGAGGAGGCTCATCAGTCCCCGGATGAAGGCAAGCGTGAGCAAGAATACCAACTCACACGCTGTCCGAGATACTTGATCTCGGTGTCCTGGAATGCAAGATTTTGAAGTTGGTTCTGGATGCTCTGCGTCTTACTCGCACGAATTTTTATTTTTTCGATCTTCACTCCTTTCTTCCCGAGCGCGTCGAGCATGCCTTCCTCTTCGCTAGGAAGGAGCAGTAACAGTCCCTTCCCTGAACTATCATATCGCGCTGTCCGACCCACGCGGTGAATATACGTCTCTGCGTCTTCCGGTGCGTCCATCTGGATGACCCAGTCGACCGACGGAAAATCCAATCCACGTGCTGCAATGTCAGTCGCAAACAACACCGCATGTTGCGAAGATGTGAAACGACTGTACATTATCAGCCTAGCAGTCTGTTTCTGTTTTCCATGTAGATGAAGTAGCGGTATTCCTGGCTGCATCTTGCAGAACGCCTCGAAGACGAAACGCACCTGTTTCCCGCTCGAGAGGAAAACGAGAGTCTTCGAGTGAAGGTGTATCTTGATGAACGACCAAAGAATGTCGAGCTTTCGGTCGAGCGTGCATACGCTGTAGTGCTGTGACAGGCTCGCGGGCGTCGCAGTCGAGCCTCCGGCCTCTTGTAGACCGATGTGAACTGGGTCGTTGAGACTGAGGCGAGCCAACTGTGCAACGGATTGCGTTTGTGTGGCTGAGAAGAGTAGTGTTTGACGAGATTTTGGGAGGTGTGAGAGAAGTGCAGACAGCGTTTTCGCAAATCCCATATCGAGGATGCGATCCGCCTCGTCGAGAACTAATCCAAAGTAGGTTCTCGCGCCGTCCGCACGCAAGGTTCAGATTACTCACCAAGAATCTGCAAATTGCCAGACTCGAAGCCGAACGTCTGATCCATATGCTGCAAAAGCCGGCCAGGCGTCGCGACGAGAATATTCATACGGGACAGACGCTCCCGTTCGTCTTTGAGGTTCTTCCCGCCGATGACAAGTGCTGCGGAAAACCCATGATAACAGCCTATGGAACGCAATACGTCGAATATTTGAACAGCCTTGCCCTGCGTCACAATCTCTATTCGGCTTCAGTTTCAGATACGCACCAATTCTCGTGTCGGTGATATGATCAAAGCCCCAAGTCCATCTTGAGGTCCCCATCTCCGACGATAGAGTATCTCGAGTGTAGGAATGAGGAATGCGAGAGTCTTTCCACTTCCTGTCTGGGCGGCACCTAGGACATCTTTTCCTTTTAACGATATTGGTAGGCTGGAAGCCTGTATGTCCGTCATATCAACGAAAAAGCATTTTTTCAGACCTAGGTTTGCGTTATGCGGGAGAGTAAGTCGTGACAGAGTCATGCATACCGCGCTTGGTGAGATGGGATATTGGAAGATGGGAAAACGCTTTCAGGTCCTCCAAAGGTTCCTGAAAGAACCGGAATCCCATGTCTATGATTGACCTTTATCTGGTTTACTCACAAATTCCATGGCGAGTTTATCCAGTGTCTCCAGCTGCTCTCTGTCCTTGATTTTCTTGACTCGGATTGTATGGAGGGGTTTCCCCTGTTTCTTTGCCTTGCGTCGACTCCTTGCAGTGGAGGGCCCTGCTTGCGAGGCCATGTTGTATTCGAGGTAGGACACCAAAGTGTTAGGATTCGCCTATTAGCCTGGTTTGGTATTTACCCCTAACAATAAATTACAGTAAATATCTCCCGGTCACCGAATCCAAACAGTTCGTCTGACATGAGTTATACTTTAGATTTCCCAACCAGTCCTCCATCAATGGGCGCTTCTCCATCAGCATTTCTGCAGAGGAGCCAACCCACCGTCACCGCCCCATCAGCTGTAATAGCATGCACCTCAGCATCAGAAAACGGGTGGGGACACCGTGCAAGACGTCGGCAAGCAAATACTCAATAACCAAACCCTGCCATCACACGGAAGGGTGAATTACGAGGTAGATTGTGTAGAGCATCATCTGGCTCAAATGTCGCGGCGACATGTAACAAGTATCACCATCGTTTGCGACAGCCTGGATGACACCTCTATGCAGGAAGAAATGAATAGCTGAGCGGCGATGCTCTAGACCGTCGAGCCCATCCGCGTGAGGGTTCATGATACGACGTTGACCACAAAAGACCATGGTGATGCATCTACAGAAATTGTTCGCTTTCCCGTACATCGTCGTTCCGCAACCCCACGGACACCTCCACCACGGCAGGTCTACATGGCTTGGACGATCGGCGTACTACCCTTTTCCTGCGCCGTCCGAAGGCTGGCAAAAGAAAACGACCACGTGGTCAGCGGACGAACGATGTAAAAGCCGAACTTGTCGAGAACTACCTATAGTCGTCTCCATTTTGTGTGATATACCTCACCCAGGGCAAAGCTTGATACCCGCTTTTTTCAACGATCTTCAGGTAACGTACTTGGATGCCCGATACCGTGAAGTATGGAATCTCAAATTTGACCGTGAGCGGTGGTCGTGTTGGTGGCTCATTGTCTGTGAACCAAGATAGACATATCAGCCCGAGGTTGAGACAGACGCGAATAGCGATGACGCACCGCTCTTGACACTAGGAAGACCAAAGTGAGCTCTCATGAGGTACTCGCGACCACCACCGAGTTGCTTGATCTTCCACGCAAATGCGGACTTGTCTGGGGCATACTGAACGCTCCCTGTCGATGCCTGATAATTTCAGAGTAATCATCAATGCTCGCGTCTCCGCGACGAATCCTCTTCCAACCCGAGCCCCGAATCAACATCACACTTACCCTGAATTTGGGGGTATCCGCGTCATCGGGTACAGGCACCCAAACTTCCACGTTGTTCGCTGTACTCCGCCTCTTGAATTGTGCCTTACATTTCACGATATACTCCACTCTCGACCCTTTGTGGCTTTCCACAGCGGCTTCTACCCAGATAAGCGGCTTTACAGGCGTGGAAAGCCGGTAGGACATAAGCTCAAATTCACCGTCGGGTGGTATGAAGGATATTGTGCGATCGTTCTCAAAACGGGAGAGACGGACACATTGATGGAACTTGACATCCTCCATTTCGATGGCTTTACCTCGAGATGCTGAGATCGGGCAGGCAGTGATAATGAAGTAGGGAGGTAGAGGAGGGGTAAGTAGAAGACGTACTGCGACCTGTGTTCTCAAACATGACTTTATCGTTGAGACCCAGCCTTAATTCTGGCATTCCCGATAGATAGCATTTCATTTTAACTGCGCCCAGAATTTCTGATCGCACGACATTTCCGTTGGAGTTCACCTATGTTTCAGGGAGTGTTACGATGTAATGAGACGTATACAGCAACAAAGTATGATAGTATGGTCAGAGTAGTTGCATCAGGCAACGTGTCATGTGGATTGAAAGAAGCAAACGCACAAGAAGGTTGACACTCTCAATGACATCGAGAAACACCTCGTTTTTGCGATATCGGATGCCCTCCGTTCGCCATGAGACAGCGTTGGTCACTGCCATCGGTGGTCGAACTTGGATCTCAAGCTTGTGGGATTCTTGCGTGATATATCTATCATCGACGATAAATCGATTATCAACGTCAAATGGGCGTGTGATACATGTATACTCACTCTTGCAAGATCTTGCTCTCTGTCGTCTGTGGATAGCCGAAGTCCATCATCTCGTCCATGAGCTCATAGATGATCACAAAATTGTCTCGTATCGACTCTTCTTCGAGTTCCTTGAAGTACTCCACGAGAACCTGTATTAATCTGTGTAAGAATATGATGATCTCGGCTGCATTGGAGTTTCGTTTCGACAGTGCGAGGACTAATCGGTGCATCAGTGAAACGTAGATGTATGACATGTAAGACAAAAAAGTCGCTCACGATACAGGTTTGAATGTTGAATGTGCATGTAGTTGACACCTTGGCTTGAGAAACAAGGCGTTATTTGTTGGCCGTCTTCTTCCATTTCGAGGACGAGCGGAAGGAAACGTTCAATATACGACGGTGGGACATCGTCCTTGTAAGAACGTTGTATGAGCGGCTTTCCTTTGAGGTCGAGTATGGCAATAAGAGATGCCATAGCGTGCCAAAGCCAGGGTCAATAAGCGGTCGGGGCGAAGAGTGTTGGCTTCCTTTCTTGGGTATGTTGCAAAACAATTCTCTTCCAAATGGCAGTACCTTTTATTCCGCTCGTCGAGCTGGCATACAGCGACGCATTGTGCGGTATGTCCATTCCCCACTCAATCAACGCTAAATATCGTGGCTTTCCACCCCTGGTGTCAGCATTACCACCAACGCAGTCACTCTCGGTAGTACCATTAACGGATAACGCGAATATCCAACAAGAGCACGTCCGAATTGCGGTGGAGTTCATCGACTTGGCAACTTTTTCAACCATGATCACCGCCTTCTGCGAATGTAGTCTCTGCATAAGAATAGTATTGAAGCACATACCTCGAGCCCATTAGCTTCGACACATACTTCCATCCTCTGCCTGCTCCACGCTTACGGACCGTCTCCGTTGATTCTCCTCCCTTATCCCCTTCTCCTTTCTCTCAAGCCTCTCCCACTCCTCCCCATCTTCCAACTTCCACAACTCCTCATTCTTCAGTGTCCTCCCCATATTCATCTTCACTGTCGCCGTGTAGCCTGCCTCACTGGGACCTCTTGCAATCTTGTCCGCCCTCCGCTCCTCTGGTGTCATCTTGGCGAGTACATGTGCAGGGGGGCCCTGACGCATGCGTGCAAGTATGGACGGAAATACCTCCCCAACCCGCTCGCGAGCATACTGACGCGTCTTGTACCGGATTTTTTGTCGGCGCGCACGCACGCCACGAAGGAGGAGCGAAAGAGGATAATCCGAGTACAAACGATCGTAGTTATTCTCTTTTGCCTTCTGTATAATCCGCAGCTTGTCTCGCAAAGGTTGCACTGCACCGTTTCACGTTAGTATGCACAAGAAACCCAAGAATGGAGCACGCACGCCACGCGTCCAGGTCATCGCTGAATACGGGGTCAAAACGCTCTCCTGAACGACGTAGTTGCTTCTCAAACACGTTCTCCATCTCAAGGTCCTTGATCCATTCTGTCAGTTCTACGAATTGCTCGTACCGTTGTTCCCTTCGGAGGCGCCGCTTGTTGATCATGCACGAGATACTGACTGGTTGCGGGACCAGTCGAGGGAGGAGCCTGTTGTACAACGTTGGGCGGATGAAGGAACCCTTGAAGATGGTACGAGTGCGCAAGCGGGCCTGCTCTTCCTGTTTGTAGTGTAGTGTCAGTCAGCGCTAGTGCGACGACTGTAGGCGGGTAATGGACGAACACACCAGCGCTTCCCTGACAAGCCGACCAAATTCTCTCCTCTCGCGCTTGTTTGAGATCATACGGTCATATCTGTCGAGAACTGCCTGGAGATACGTATCGCCCTGTCTTGCACGTACGAATATGTCGAGCCACTGCGTGAGGACAGAGTATTGAGGGTCATGTCATGTGAATCCAATCATAGTTCTCACCTGGTATGCCCGCTCGAGCTGTGCTTTCGCAACGTGCGCCTGGATCGTATGTCTCTTCGCTTCAAAGAGCGTTCGTACACGCCATTTCAGCTGAGTGCCGTGTCAACTTACGCCCAGGAAGCAAATGGAACACCTATCATACGTTCTCGCGTAAGGCATGTCTCTGCAGACCGCGGTACAATGTCCATAGAGTCGGTATGCGATGCGCAGCAAGCTTGTAATATGCGACGGTAGGGCGGACGCGGCGCAGAGGTGCGAGGAGACGGGCGATGGACTCGCGGTGAGCAAGCGACGATAGTGAGGGTAGGGGAACTGACATGGTTCAATGGACCATTGGCAGTTCTAGGCAGTCGAGTAATGTTGTACATACATACATAGACGTGATGATATGACATTCTATATGGAGAGCAGCGTAATAACCAGAGCGTGCGCATACTAAAGCCAAAAGCAATCTAACGAGGTATCAAGCGTGAGGGTACTTGTTCGCAAAATCTTCGTGGAACTTGACGAGTTTGTCCACATACTCTTCCACGCCCGGACACAAGCACGTGAGCCGGTAGTGATATTCTCCCTCTTTCTGCCCGAATCCAGATCCAGGGACGACACAGATGCCGGTCGCGTCGAGTAGCGCAAGGGCGTAGAATGCGTCTGGTTCTTTGCCCAACGCTTTCGCAGCTTTGACTGCCTTGTCGGACAGACGAATTCGAGGGTATAGGTACAAGGCACCGGGTGAGTTGACGCAGCTAATGCCTTCTGAAGCATTGAGAGCGGCCACCATTTGGGTAGTGCGTTGGGCGAGAGCCGTGTGAATCGTGTCAGTCTCTTTCTTCCAAAGTGCATAGCTTTCCTCCCCCTCTCTTGGAGGGCGGACCATGCAGTCGACACCAATCTGTCCCTGAAGGGGGGGACAGAGACCGACGCTGACCATCTTGTACATCATAGCGATGACAACATCGCTTATATTGGTGCATTCGAAATAACCACCACGTCTACCGCATTCACCAGTGACACCCTTTGAGATGGAGTGGAAGGACACGAGGGCGACATCTTTTCCGGACTCGACAACGACCTTCTTGAACGACGTGAACGGGTGTGTGTCTCGACGATGGAGGTTCGTTTGGTAAACTTCATCGGCTAGGAGGACAAGATTGTACTGCTCGCAAATATCGACGATTTCTTCTTGAGTCTTCCTGTCAAGAAGGGACCCGGTTGGGTTACCAGGGTTAATAATCACGAGAGCCTTCGGCTGAATCTTGTCCTCCTGACGGGTCTTCTCGAGGAGTGACCGGATCTCGTTGGCGGAGGTGCTCCATTCGTTAGTCTCGTCGAGGTAGTAAGGAATCGGCACGCCAGAAAATTGAGCAAGGGTTGCGGTATACAAGGGATATTGTGGGATGGGGATCAGGATCCCCGACCTGCCGGGTTCGGATATTAGCATTGATATAAGGAGCGATACACCGGCAGAAGCTCCGCCGGTAAGAAAGATATGCCCAGGGATTGCTGGGTATCCGTCTCGAGCTATACCCGCGAAGATACGTGAGGGCGGGCACAGCAAGTCAATACAGTGCGACGAACAACTACGAGGAAAACACTGACCCTGGATAAATTCTGCGACGTGCTTACGGATGAGTGGAACACCCTGAGAGTGGGAATATGCGCCAATAGAGCCGATTTCCTCCCATAGTTCATCTGCACGGGCGACAACATCCTTTGGGAAGACATTTGGAGCAAGAATCTTGAGTTCCCTGTACTCCATCAACGCAGCAACCTGCCAGAAGGCGTGAGTGCAAGCGATACCGCGTATTGTGCTACAGCAAAGGAAGGAGAAGACATACCTGCCTGATAAAGGTAAGTGGGGGCTGATCGAGACCTTTTTGTTGAGGGTTTCCGATATTCGATGAAATGACATGACTGAAAGGAAGTCCACTGGAGGTCGGGTTCTGCTGAAGCTTGACACGGTACTGCTCCGCCTTGATGGCGAGTTCACCACGGACAGCATATTGCACGTTGCGGATGGCAGGGTTGAGGTCGTCGACGGAAAGTTTGCTCATCGTGGAGAGGGATCCCAAAGATCTTTTGTTGGGCTGGCGAACCGAATGAGGGACCAGTCGAGATATGATGGCAGTCGCTTTAACTGCCATCTACAAAACAAGAGCGGCAAGAAAAAAGTGGCTGACAGCTTACGAAACTGGTACACAGCCGACATAAACTTTATTTTTTTTTAACATAAAAATGTGAAGAAATCACATGATCTCGGTAAATGCCGAGCACAAAACATTGATTTTTTCGATCCACTTTGGTATCGCATTGGAATATGTCAGACGCGTTCTTTGCATCCAAGAAGCGAAAACGTTCCTCTTCTTCCACAAGCATAAGCAAACAATCTTACAGGCCTTCAAAAGCATCCAAGTCTAATAATGGTGTGCAACCCAAGTCCAAGTCGAAGGTACACCGGGGGGACGAGGAACTGGACTTGGATGGGGTAGACCATGATGATGCTGCCATCGACGATCTCGATCTCCGCGCAGATGATGAACCAGATTCCAGTGGGGACGAGGACGTCAACGAGACACCCGCAGAGAAGCGTCTCCGTCTGGCGAGGCTCTACCTACAGAGCGTGACAGAAGACATCGGTGGGTTTGCTTGTGTTCATACAATACCCCTCCTCCATGACCATCGCACAGCCGAAGGGGAATTTAATGCTGCCGAAGTCGACAAGGAGCTCATATCAGCACGCCTTCGTCACGACGTACTCGAGCACTCGGGAAAACTCCATTTGTTTATCGCGGACGCTGTAAGTCGCATCCATATCGCAATCCCTCTCTATTTACCTACCAATTTTTTA
>JBBPQW010000851.1:0-12454 GCA_038092695.1 Boletus rubropictus | reverse complement strand
TCCTTGAATCCAGTGATAGGGGAATGACGTACGTAAAGAAAATAATCATGATCGATAGTGCCAGACCCCCATCGAGCGCTGCTGAGAGTATATCTAGCACGACGTGAGCAAAAAAAGACCAGTTGGAATAAAAAAGGATCCTTTACAATTATATTTTGTCCACCAAGCAAAGTGTCGTCTGTAGTGCGCCAAATTAGGAAGATAAAGGGATAAAACACCATCTATTTCCGAACCTGCGAATGAAGAACTGGAAAACGAGTCCGACGAGTCTTTTTGGTGCGTTAGCTGGTGAGCATGACGAGACCACAAAGGACATACGCCCAGGGTACAAAGTTCAGTGCTGTCGCCGGGGGGATAAGATTCGTACCATTGAATATTACGGGGCTGTAATGAGTACACAATGAGTGAATCAACAAGATTATCTGGAAAAGGGAGAACAGAATGATCTCACAAACTACCAGTAGCGTCAGCGCCAACCATGATAAAGAGGTAGACACCACCCACTTGATATATCGCAAAAAACTATGTGGCCACTTCTTCATCAACAGCCAAGGAATAATAGGTGCGATAACACCGACGACAAAGAAATACAAAAGCGCTAAGGACCTGTCAGCTGATACGTAGATTAGCATGGGAATGGTAGTTTACAGCTAAATTTCAACGATTAGCGATCAACCCGTGGGCGAGAAACTGGTCACACAAACTTGTATAGACGGCCATCGGAGAACAGTTGTTTCGGCCCGACAACGCCTAAATGGCATCATATACTGAGCTAGTCCCACTGTCTGTGTCACTCAACACACGTACCCCATATGATGGATGCCGTCCCGAACACCTGAGTCCCCGGGCATATAAATCTGCACAAGCTCAGCATAACCGTTGAGAATACGAGACAATCCCGTAACTTACCCGTCTTTCTGCGTGGTGGAACACATGTTCCTGCCAGAGCGGGATGAATCTGGGATCGCGGATATAACGTGTTGGGCTCACGGAATATGAGCAAACATCCAGTCTTGCACGAGAAGCTGGGTAGTCCCAGCGATGACAGTACATATGATCTTGCACGAGTTGAGTACGTCAGCGAACAGAGAAACCGCATAACAGCTAACCTGGCACCAAAACATAGCACGCGGGGGAATTTTCATATAATGCCCAAGTTTGAACTGCGATGTAAAGGTTAGGGCTTGTGTCATCGTCTAGCAACTAGCTTAGCACACTGCACCGACAAAGAAACTGTATTCTTACTTACTATATATCCAAACGTCTTGAATAGCATCATAGCGATAGGACGCCCAGGTAGTACATAGCTTGACACAGCTCAGTCCGAGGACCTCGCTTGAAAACGTAGGGCTCGTACCCGATAACGAGTTCCGTGATGACGCTGGGAGGGACGTGAGAATGAATCGACCAGAAGCACAGAAAACCCTACTTAAGTCCGACTTGCTGATTCGTGATCGCTTGAATCATACCGCACGGAATAACGTAGGTGAATGCTTCGCGAATTCCCACAGATTAGAGTACGCATGACCACTGAGAATGTGGGTTCACCTATAAGCAACGCGATCACGAAAGCCCAGATCGGCAAGTCCGTGTCCCACAGTTCGATGCTAAGAATGCCTAGACCGAACATGCCGGCAAACAATACGAGATACCACCATTCAGGGACTGTTGAAGGCGTATGAGAAGAGTGAACAGCTTCACACGAGCTCCTAATGTTTAATGGCAGCGATATTACCTTGCGGGTACACACTCATCAAGCGGGCATGAATGTCAGGTTCCTCTCTCAAGGATCGCCGACTTTGCCGAATAATCTGCTTCCGGAAATGAAGGAAGGCGTGGACGAGAGTAGCTATCGTATAAAGTTTTCATACTGGCCCCCTTCCATGAAACGAAAAGGATCACCTGAGACCGCAGCAAACGACAACCTAGACACCAAGTTTAGTTAGATGAACCAAGTAGTCACATGAAAGACTTACCCATATGACATGGCAAAGCATGTTCTAAAGGTTCTGAGAGCTTCTAAAACTATAGGGGTAACTTGAGGCACGTACGACAGGAATAATGGACTGTACGATTCGTATGCTTCGGTGTCGAGCGTAGCCTCCGGTGTCAGAATTCGGGTGACGTTGTATGGTTTCATCATATTGTCAAAGGCTTGTCGTGATTGAATGCTGCCTCCAAAGGTCAGCATGTAGACACCTCCCATGGTTACCTGTTAATCTCACGGCATATACAATGACATCCAGGTATTTGTGAACTGTCCAAATGCTTCGAGTAAGCTGAGCTTCGAATACTTTGAAAAGAATCACAGACATAGAGTATGGGTGTCACGATCCCTACAAGATAAGTCAGAATGGACCAATTGCGTTGTTACAGTTTCTTGCCACTCACAATAGAACAGTACGAACCCAAAGAGAATACTGGCCACAGCCCACCCTGATCACAGATGTAAGCAAAATATCTGAACAAGAACCGCAACGAGGCATACATGGTGTGACTAGTGGTGAGCCAATGTACCTAGATATCGAACATCAATCTCTACTGGATACAGCCATACCGAGGAACACGCACGCGATTTGGCTCCAATCGAATGTCATGACAGACATGCCCTGTGTCATGCTCTTATCGTATCTCAACTGTAGCTTGTTCATAAACGCACTCACCATCCCATGGACATAACTAGCCATCATTCACCTTGTCAACGAACGATGCAGAAGAGCAATGCGACATACCCAAACAATTGTGCAATGACTTTCCAAGCCGACTTGAGCCACACAATCGGTGAACCAAAAAAGAAACATGGACTCACCCGCATTTTCGGGCCATATCCACGTAACCCACGAAAAATACGACAGACCCTGGACTAACCAGGGGGAGTGAATCAGTACTCGGATAAGCAACCCGATTTCCAAACCAGCAACGTACATAAATACCCAGGGATGAAGTCTACGTAGCACCGATTTAGTGTTATTTGCGACGGCCAGCACATTGGGAAGATGGTAGACTTACACCATAGAAACGATGCTGCGAAAGCATACAGGAAGAACCGCTCTCGGCTTATGCCACTTAGCCGTCCAATCCCCGCGTACTGTTGTGAATGAAGGGTATTGAACAACGCACAGCTCACGAGCGTAGATGGCCAAATCATGCTGGGTGGGTCCACAAGAAACCGACGTGCGATCCCACCCGCCGAGAAACCGATTAACTGAGTGGAAATGACGATGAACCATTGGTCTGGGAGCAAACAAACAAAAGGTGGCAAACGCCGTACATCAGTCAAGAGACACTTTCAAAGAATGGGATGCGCGAACATGTAAAACTGTAGCGTTGGTTATAATACACTCTTTGTACGGCGAAAATTTCGTTCTAGATTTAGGACACTTGAATGCACTAGGTAGCTCCTTTATGTGCACAGACTTACTGCATAAGCTGGCGGCGATCCAACGGACGCCATGATCTACGAAGACGTAAGTAAATGGCATGGGGCAGAAGTAAATGGTCCTGAACAGGACCCTAACCGTTATCAGCACATGTTCTTTGATGGAGAACGGGCCTGGATTCAGCGAAATACCGAATATTCGTCTTCGAGGCATGTAGGTTGCCCAGAGAATCCCGAGCGGATATGAAATTAGTTGTGCGACGAGGCCTATGATGGGTACTGCGGGATAGCGGAAGTAGAGAAATTGGTTGACGCCAGGCATGATCACCGACCATGCCAGGCCGAGTACCCAAGTTCGTAGTGTCAACACAGGCATCGATGGATCATCGGTGTTGGCCACCGCAGAGCGTACTTCGGGGTATGGCGAATCGTCATCAGAGTCGGAAATCCAGTTCGGGTCAAGATTGGGGTCATCAAAATCTGACGCGAATTCCTATAATGCAACGTTCATGCTCACGAAAAAGGGGGACCATGAATATAGACTGCGTACGGGGATTTCAATGGTTATGTGGGTTGATCGCAAAGTTTGAGTGACACCAGGTACTACTAGGGAGACGGTCACTAGACCCACCTGAATGGAGGGAACGAATGTGGTCGTCTGACTCTGATTCCTTGTCCTGGCTTCCTATCGTCTGTACGTCAGCAAAGTATCCATGGGAATGCATGCTGAACCGCCGCAGTGGATGGTCTTGCAACGGGGAGGTGTACTCGAGAGGCATCAAGAGGGTTTTGGGGCAGTGAGACCGGCGCCAGCTTGAAGACCTAGAAGAGTGAGAGCATCAAATGTGTTCCTGACCGCCGGGTAATTATGGAAATTCTTCGGGGGATACTTGACTACCAACGATCCATCCGGGCGGCCACGGTGGCGTCAACGCTGGGCTCCCCACGCGCTGGTTCCGCCGTCGCCTTTCCGCCGTCGTAGCTTGTCCCTTTCGCGCTACAAAATGTTTAGAAGATGTTCAAGTCTCCCGGATGTGTCTCGCACGCATCACAAATGCAGTGACTGACTCCCACCGTCATCACCAAAGTTGCACAAACAAGACATTGCCCGATTTGGTTTGATGAGTCAGCCCGCGTCGCTATGATTAGTCATCCACCTTCACCAGGCATTCCACAGTTGACCACCGCTTGCAGGGTATAGGACCCTTTGCATCTGGCGATTTGCAGTTACGGACGCGATGAGTAAGTGCCTTCTGACTAGCGATCGCATTTCATGACTTGCCGCTAGTTCGCAGGTCAAGCTGATTTCTGGATCCTTCTTGGCACGAGACTGGTGTCTGTTTCGGCTGGGCTTGATGACTCCCTCATCAACTTCTTCAAACATCTTCGAAATGATGTCGACGCGGCTCGACACATTCCTGCCAAAATTTCCTACGAGGATTGCAAGTTTATCGGTTGAAAGATCCAGTGTCGACCATCCAGGATGATGACGAGGTTAAGCACGCTTGCTTAGAAAACACCAACAAGGTGCCTGTCCCTCCTAGAAGAACAATGGTTCGCCAGCTGGTGGATAAGTTTTCCGCTAACTATGCTTACTTAGTCATTGACTTTCATGATCGTAAGTATCAATGGCTTTCAGGTTGCAATCGGTTTATGCTGCTAATTGCGTTGCTCCCTCAGCATTAAAGGACTCGAATGATGCAATCGCGAAACTGAGACAGAATCACGCCACATTGTTCAAATGTCTACAAGTAACGGTCGGGAACCTGGGTAACTGGCACCCGGATGATGTACAGAGGAATTTGCAAGGCGGCTTCCTTACGAACAACAATAATAGTCTACCTCCCGAATTTAGGGACATTCAGGAGGCCCTGGCTAGAGAACGTTTGCATAAGGCATATACCTCATTCGTTGCGATATTCTCTAGGCGCTGATGCAGAATTATTCTAGGAGGATGATTCGAAAAGACGAGATTTCCAAAATGCACAATACTACGAGACGAATTTTAATCGTATATTTGCACCTTGCAGAACTGAGGAGCGTACGGTTATCGATGATCGAGAATATGCGGCGTTCCAAAACGTTTTACGAAGCTACCATGAGGACGTGCAATTAATCAAGGCTGGAAGTTCGTCGGCTCTCAAGGCCAGTAACTTCATTGTTCACTTTATTCAGCCTCCATTCTTCTCCAATAGCCATGATTCTCGCGGCTTCATGTTTCATCAGTATGTACTGATTTGTGTTCATATTTCTATATTACTAAACAATCTTGCAGGGAGAAATCGTGGGGTTTCCCTATCTTTGTGAACACAAGATCAGTGCGAGATGTCTGGCAGAAGGATTCTCCCAGGAGCGACTGGATGGTCCTTTCTACGCACATGATCCCATTCGTCATATCTGAAGTCATATCGGGAAAGCAAGAGTCCGACCGCTCCCGCATGCTTGTTCAGGCGACCGCTCTTGCTCGTGCCGGACAATTTCTTCTGCGATCTGACTCCAAGCGAACCTTTTTCGTGGTTGCCATCTATGTCGATGCCAAAATGGTTGCATCTCGATATATCGTAATGCAAACCGGCCGTGGCAACACAGAGCACGTGAACAACCTTTACCATGATATGGCGGTCGGTGTCCCCGACATTACTGTGTTGAACTACTCACGGAAGCACACAGGTGTGCATTCATCGGAAAGACTTCGATCTGAGCAACGACGAGGAAGAGGTAGATTTTCTGCGCGAGATGTATAATCTGGCAACACAAATCACTGCGATGGCTGGTGACTTGGATCCGCTCAAGCAAGACAGGTTGGAAAATATCAAGCATGCCGCGCAAAAGTCTTGTCACTCAGCTCGAAATATGTGAAAACAAAGACGCGCGGTAGTACTGTCATGAACTCTATTGCGGAAGGACGTGATGGGCCCGACGGGCCACAAGACGAAGATGATCAAGGCGTCTTTGAGGCCGAGGACATTCAAAACGTTTTGCACCAGATGGATTACAAGATTGAATTCGTCCCATTGGGGGTGCGAACTCTTGTTTTCAGCCGTACTCCAACTAACTTATGTGCCCCAGCATCCTAACCTTGCTGTGATCGTAAACAAGACTAGCGACGAGCACGGATACCTCAAGTTTGTGCAACGAGAGAAGGAAGTCGACGTTCTACGGTACCTCACCGAGATCGAGTCCCCCTCCAACCATACTATCTCTGGTGTTCTATTCTGGCCGGTTGAAGGAGGCACCGTGATATCAATGCCTGTCGCCGGCGGCTGGCTAACGTCTCTAGATAATCCTGGCGAACACCTGTGGTCTGTGGCTGTACAGCTCGTAGAAGCAGTTGGGTTCATGCATGAGCACAACGTCGCGCACATGGATCTGAAGCCGCAGAACGTCATCATTCCTTCAGAAGGCGGGCGTCTGTCCATCATCGACTTCAGTGTGTCCATCCGCGTCCGCAGACCCAATGTCAGATACACTGGGGTTGTCGGCACGGAAGTCTACATGGCTCCGGAGGTGAGCAGGGGACAGTACAAGCCGATGTTCGCCGACTTGTGGAGCTGTGGAAAGACGCTGGAAGAGTTGTGTTCATTCTGTGACTCCTCGGCGGACTGCACGACGCTCCTTGAGATAGCCAAGCGACTCATGGATCACGATCCGGAGGCACGCCCGAAGATGTCTACCGTGTTGGAGTGGATGGCTCCTGTACATCGAGGAAAGGGAAAGGACAATGTTCAAGTGGCTGCATCGTTTGGGTAAGTCGACTCCCACCGTTATCCAAAGTTGCACAGACAAGATATCGCCCGATTTGGTTTGATGAGTCAGCCTGCATCACCATGATTAGTCACACAGTTGACCACCGCTTGCAAGGTATAGGACATGACCAACCACAGCTGCCAGCCCGCTTGTACATCGCAACTGTCACCTTGGGACAAAAAAGCCAAGTTGCATGCCTGCACTGGTCACCAACCACCGCTGCCTGACCTGTTGACACTACTACTGCCATCTGGCTCGGACAATAAGGTCAAGTTTTCTTCTGCAACGTCGACCGCCACAACCATTGTCTTAACCACCGCTCACAAGCACTTATCACGACTTTTCACAAAAACAGGTCGAGTTTGGCACCCTCAAACGCGTCTACTGTTCATCTCCTTCATGCAGCCGGTTCTTGGCACCTATTCCAGAGGGCATCTTCTCCACCAAGGTGTACACATGCCCCGCACCAGGATGTGAAAGGCTAACGTGTGGCAAGTGCCGCGAGCAGCAGAGCAATGATTGGGCACACGTCTGTCGTCCCGATGCTGACGCCGCCGAAGTCCTCGCGCTTAGCAACACCTCTGGCTGGGCCCGTTGCCTGGGCTGTCCTGTTCTCAGTCGATCGAGCTCCACCTCGGCTGCTTCCACATGACGTGCCGATGTCGAACTGAATTCTGCTATCTCTGTCGTGTGCGGTGGAAAACGTGTACGTATCCGCAGTGGGACGAATGGCGGTTGTTGGCGGTCGCCGAGGAGAGAGTGGATGCGCAGCTTGGGCTCACAGTTCTATGATGTAGAAAAAGCCGTGTATGATGGCAGATCTGTAAAGACGTGGTAAGCACGATCAAACACCCATTTATGAAGGGTTGCTTGAGTGATGCCGAGGTAGTGTATGTTCGAGGGGTAGGCGATTAGAGGATGCGCATCACTTGGTGCCATGCAGGTGTTGCCTTCTCAACCCGAGTGTGCATGTAAGCACGACCAAAGAGATGGCTAGAAAGTAGAAAAATGCCACCAGAGCTACACTCGTCCAGAGTTTGAGGGAGCCGCCTGTTTGAGAACGTTGATGGTACAGACTACTTTGTGCACAGCATAGTGTCGCGAACCGAGTCAGGCAGCCAGAACATGTCGAGTCCCAAGGGAAGGACTACTCACGGCGATGAGTGTGAGTTTCGCCGCCGGTGACTACCTACATACCTGGTCGTCGCAACGAGGTCACGTAGCTGCGATCCGAGTAAGCATAAGCGCCAGAGACACGAAGGAGCCGCGTGAACAGACCAAATTGAGAGCGCAACTTGCTGTGTGCCGCGCGTAAACCGAGACACCTTGCTCCTTGACTTTTCGACACCGACAGTTGTGTACCATTGGTGAAGATGTCGTCGATGAATGCTGGTACGTAGCAGCTCTGAGCGACTGAGTAATGTTGACATTTCAGCAAGACCAAACGATAATACTCGACACCGGTCACCCTGATGCGGTGGAGGCAGTCGTATTCCAGCCCAATGGAAAGCATCTTCTGGGCGGGGGTGACAATGGGATTCAGCGATGGAAACTGGAAGACGGGCAGAAGGTCAGCAAACAAGCAGGCATGAACTTGCGCGCCATCGCCGTGTCAAACGATCACAAATGGGTTGTTTGTGGGACTGTGCGAGGTGCAAGTATTTGGGATGCAGAGATGCAAGGAAAGGTCGTCGACGTGGAGGACACAAATTATCTGTGTGGGGTTGATGTGTCTCCAGACTCGACGAGGTTTGTCACTGGAATATCCGGCAATGAAGCGAGCATCTGGAGCATCACCAGTGGAGAGAGACTCGTTGGCCCACTTCGACATGGCAATAATGTCGATGGAATCAAGTTCTCGCCCAATGGTGATCGCATCGTGACTGCCTGCTACGGCCATGGCATCCGTGTCTTCGACAGTCACACCGGCGACGAACTCATCAAAATCGATACTTCCATACCTTACACACCTCAGTTCACCCCAGTTGCATGGTCAAGCAATGGCCAACAAATCTTCTCTGCATCCACAGAGAGCAGAATCAGGTCTTTCGATGTCGCAACTGGGTCTCAGCTAACTGAATCGTCGATTCTCCATGACGAGGACAGGATCCCCTTCATCACTCTAGCTGCCAATGGAAAATTCATTGCCGCATTCATACCGCACTCAATCTTGTTCCTGGACACTTCGACACTTGCTCAGATTGGTTCTATTGCTGAGGATAGCACAGTGAAAATACAGTCAATTGCTCTCTCTCCGGACAGCAGCTATGTGGCGGCTGGACGAGATGACGGGAAAATTGTCATTCACAATCTCGGCAAGATTCTTCCTGACTCATATGGTCCTTTCCATGTAAGTGTTTGTGTCATTACAAGCCTGTTGTGACTCCCATGTCGCTGAACTATGTAGGTACTATGGGACGAGCAACCATCAACATCGGGCGGCCACGATGACAATAACCGGGTAGGAGTTTTCCATCTGGTCACTAAAAGAGTTGTGCTAACACCGTTGCATACATGCAATAGGAAGATGCTGGAAAATCCGGTCCGCTCGAGTCCGAGGGACAGGGCAAAGACGGTGATGGCGATTTCCTCGATGTATGTATCCATTCATTTCTCCCTCGATGTGAGTTCTCATGGTGGTATAGGTCGAGGTGTCGTCGAACACGCCTGCTCTCCAATCATTCAATTATGATGAGGTTGGTGGTCACATCATTCTCGTCTTCCCTCCATATTGATGCTGCTGAAGCCACCCTCCCCGACCTCCGCTGCAGGGGAACGTTCAGAGGCAAATTTCGACATTGTCCAGCGCGGCTCAAGATTCAAACAGTGGCTGCAGAGGAAGAATAGAAAGGATCCTGGTTCACGCACGCCAGGCCAACTCTTTGAAACGTCACGACAGCATGACGCTCGTCAATCTCCTTCCCACTCGCCAGTGAGGGTGGATACTACGAACAAGGGACCTTCGACAATGGCAGCAGGTCAACGTCAACGTGTGAGCATTCCTTGATAGTTGAACAGGAATCGATCGGATGTGCTAACATGTCATCTCAGCGAGCGGTTTGGAAACCCGTTAGAATACGACAGGTTGGTGGTTTCTCAGATATGTATGCATAGACTCATCGCATGTAGCAGAAACCGCCTCCCAAGGCTGCCGTCACCAAGCGTCCGAACGAAGGTACATCCAGTGGCCGACAGCATGACGCAGATGCTACGGGAGTAGATCCGGTGTGCCTCTTTCTGGTGATGGTGAGCCTTGTCACGATCGCTCACATTTCATCAGGTGCAACAAGCAAACGACCCATCTCAACTCGAGTCCTCGGGGGTTCATCTAATGGTGCGTGTTACTTGTCTTTCACCCACACTATTAAACTAAGTGAATGAACACCAGCATGGGGCACGCCACTTTTCCCTTTCCATTACGTGTCCCACCTGGATTTTATGTTCTCGCTCAGGTACACACGATGAGACGCACTGATCCGGGCGATTTAAATACGAGTCACATATCACTTAGAATCTACAGTCTGTAGACACGTAGCCAGGGCACTGACCGAGTATGCTACAGTAGTCAAGTGTCATCCGATACAAGTACGGATAACTGTTGCGATCGTTGATCCGCTATTTCAAAGGATCTTTTACCTTTTCTAATGGCTGTCGTCAATAGTCTTTGACGTTCATCTGATCCAGACGATCAGGAAGGGTTAGACAACGATGAAGGGACCGAGATCTTGGCTTTCTTCGAGGGACGATGGGCTTAATGCTTTTTGTCACAGGAGCATTGACAGAAGTCTCGACAGACCTGATAGAGGAGCGCGCTGACGAAATCAAACCAGAGTGTGTCAGAAGGACATCATTATCAGCCATAGTGAGGAATGAACAAGACGGCAACCAGAACATTGCTGGGATGCTGCATCTCTCGTATATACTTGTTCACCGCCATTTACTATCTCACAGCTGAAACCTATCAAATAGTAAGCGCCGTGATTGAGCATCGCTCAATGTCGTACGAGCGCTGTTGGGGAAGCCTTTTCGGCCCGAGGGTGAATGCAAGCACGATCATTCGAGTGCTAGAGAGACATCTAGGAAGCGAGGACGTACAAACGGGACATGCGCGTGACATGACACAGTTTGAGTGGGTCCATGAACGCACATTCGTCTTCCATTCCACGGAAGACATTCATCTGAAGTCTGAGAGGAGACTGTTCTTAAGTACGGCGTATTTTATACGCGGCATGGCACAAACCGGTCTTATGCAGATTTTACATCCGTTAAAAACTGAATCAGGCAAGACATCACAAGCCCAGGGTATGACCACCAGGGTGAGTTCTGCCACTGGTGACCGAGGTCATGGAACCATGTCATGATCCAACCAAGTATAGGCGCCAGAGACACAAGGGAGTCGCGTGAGCAAACCGTGTTAAGAACGAGGAAATGCACACCAAGTTGCTGTGCGCCACGAGCAAACCGCACCTCGCTCCTTGACATTTCGACGCCGACGATTGCGTACCATTGGTGAAGATGTCGTCGACGAATGCTGGTACGTAGCAACTCTGAGCGACTGGGTAATGTTGACGTTTCAGTAAGACCAAACAATAGTACTCGACACCGGTCGCCGTGATGCGGTGGAGGCAGTCGCATTCCAGCCTGACGGGAAGCATCTTTTAGGCGGAGGTGACAACGGAATAAAACGATGGCGACTCGAAGACGGCCAAGAGGTCAGTAAACAAGCAGAGACGAGGTTGCGCGCCATTGCCGTGTCAAACGATCACGGGTGGGTCATATGTGGGACTGAGCGAGGTGCAAGCGTTTGGGATGCAGAGATGCATGAAAAGGTCGTCGACGTGGAGGACACAAATTATCTGTGTGCGGTTGATGTGTCTCCAGACTCGACGAGGTTTGCCACTGGCATTTCCAAAAAGCAAGCGAGCATTTGGAGTATCGCCAGTGGAGAGAGACTCGTCGGCCCAATCCAACATCGCAACTATGTCAAGGGAATCAAGTTCTCGCCCAATGGTGACCGCATTGCGACTGCCTGTCACGGCCATGGCATCCGTGTCTTCGACAGTCACACCGGCGACGAACTCATTAAAATTGATACTTCCATACCTCTCTTGGCTTGGGCCACTCCATTTGCATGGTCAAGTAATGGTCAACAGATTTTCTCTACATCGGAGGAGAACAGAATCAGGTCTTTCGATGTCGCAACTGGGTCCCAGCTCACTGAATCACCGATTCTCCATGACGAAAAGGGCGAGATACCCTCCATCGCTATAGCCGTCAACAGCAAATTCATTGCTATGTTCACACCGCACTCAATCTTGTTTCTGGACA
>JBBPQW010000850.1:0-12468 GCA_038092695.1 Boletus rubropictus | reverse complement strand
CGTGGCTTCCTGAGGAAGCCACGTACGTTAGACCTTCCGAGTGAGTTCTGCGTAGTCAATGCCAGCATCGTCCTTTCTGTCCCCCCCGTTTTTGCCTCCGATCTACGCGCCGGGGTGGAAGAAATGCTGGATAGCATGATTATGCGGTGAGTGTTGGGATCTGTGACTGTGCACGCTCTTTGTTGATGACCAGGCGCTGATTGGCAACTATATTTCCCAACGGCTAGATACGTACCAGCCTTACAAGGTGTACTCTTGGCGCATTCAAATATACGGTTCCTGAGCCAGACTGCAAGTATACATTGTGATTGCCCTTTTGCTGTGTGTAGCGTGAGCTTCGATGCGACCCTCTGGGGCCCGCAAGTTGCAATGAAACTAGGTATGCATTATCCTCCTTGGTCTCATTCTTGCTCGTACTTATACAGTAATTATTTCTTCCTCGCAAAATGCATGAATACCATTTTTTTGCCCTTGTGCAGTGGGTAGGGTAAACGTGTGTTCTCCAGATCATATTTCCCTTCTTGTACACCGCACCTTCAATGTCTCGATCCCTCGACATCATATCCCACAAGATCAGTGGCTGTTTGAGTATGGGCCGGCAGAAAACGATCCAGAATTCGGAGAAGGAAGAGATTGGAATGCAGGCGGCCAATCAAAAGATGTGGCTAATGGAGAGGGAGACATAGAGATGAACGACTCCACCGGGTCGATAGTTCCTGGACAGAGCCGAGAAGCGGAAAGTAGTGGTTGTTGGGTACACCATTTAACGGGATCAAAACTAGGTGATCCGGATGGTTACGTTGAGTTCACAGTGATCGGGTACGTTCTTCCTCCCTTGAATCTGTCCTGACGATACGGGTTCTTCCACCCCATGGTGCCTTATTGAACACTCAGCTCGACAGACTGACGGTAGCAAACGAGATGTTGTCACTACAAGGGTCCATCCAACCGGACCCATTCTCCCCCGAACATGTCCCGCACCCTGACAAGAGGGCCTCTTCTCCCGCTTTTGATCAGGATGGAACGTCGGAAATTGAAGCCCGTGTTGAAGGTAGCGGAGAAGAGGAGGGGGAGGAGGAAGACGAGAGCGACGAAGATGGGTTTAAGCGCCTTGCGAGGCTCGCGGATGCGGCCCAGGCGACCCAGAAGGCGACGCGCGCCAAAAAAGAGGCAGAACAAGTTGAAAAAGCGAAGAAACGGATGCTACGAGGTGGTTGTGATGCTGTTGGTGGAGAAGATTCCCGTCATGGCAAGAGAGCAGAAAGAAAGCGTATAAAGGAGATCACATCGTGATATCAGAGTTCTGGATGTGGAGATTATGGCAGTGAGTGCCGAATCTCACGGGAGCCATACTTGAAACACGCTCGCACGATTAACGGATTGCGCAGTGCTTGAGGCTTTGGATGTACCGTAGCCGTGTACAGAACAATGTCCGTAGGCCTCTCCCAGCCAGTGGGTTGGTCACCAGACTACTGTGCAGCGGCGCCCGAACTACCTGAGAGCCTTTATCTGTCACGTGTGGACTCCAACGAAACGGCAGTACGGGTATGTCAGCGGACCGAAGCCGGCTTACCATGATCGAAAAGCTCTTGCCATGTACCATCATATTCCCCCATGGGCTCTCGTATTGGTAAGTTCAGGCTTCTCGCGTTCGCTTGGTCCTGCGGTGAAGTTTTTATTCACTGTGGGCGAATTCGCCACCCAGCACAGTCTCTGGCGCCCAACCACCCGCCAAAAATACACCGCCCTATAAATGCTGAATTGCACGCTTGGTCACGTATTCTTTGCTCCATGCGTCGGGGGAATACCGGTAGAAGGTGAGGTTGTGTCCATGTGGGCTGCGGCGCACATGGCGAACATCATGAATATGGTTTATCGGTCGCAGGTAAACAGATAAGGATCATAATGGGTTGTTTTCCTGGGAACCATCTAATTCTCAGAGAGAGCATGCCTCTCACCGTCTTTTCATGAGAACATCAAGATGCGTGCTAAAGGTATAAAGGTAGCAGGATACTCTCTCTCTATCTCAGGTTCCTGTTGTATCGACGGTCCACAGTCCTTATTTTCATCATGGTCTCCAAGCTTGCTCTTCTCAGCAACCTCTTACTCGCCTCTGTAGCTCTGGCCGCTCCTTCCTCTCGACTGGGGGATCGCCTTGCTCGCCGTCGTGAGAATCGGCAGACGCAACCGGTCAATCGCGTCGACGCACCTGCCGGCAATGTCTCCAACGTAGTGTATAGCTCCAACTGGGCTGGTGCTGTCTGGGAAGAGGCTAGCGTTCGTATCCCATGGTCCACTATCATACCCAATCTTACTGTTGTACTAACAGGGAACTTTCACCACCGTCACTGGTACCTTCACCATCCCCACCCCTTCGGGCAATGGTGCTGCCTCTGCTTGGGTCGGTATCGACGGTGACACCTGCGGAAACGCTATCCTTCAGACTGGTGTCGACTTCACGATAAGTAACGGTCAAATTTCATACGATGGTGAGACGTCCAACTTTTCTGTTCGAGTTATTTTTTTTTAATCATGATTCATTGAACAGCTTGGTACGAGTGGTACCCTGACTACGCCTACGATTTCTCTGGCATCAGCCTCAACGCTGGTGACGTTATCCAGGCCACCGTCACTGCTTACTCTACGACTTCTGGTATTGCGGTCCTTCAGAATTTGTCCACTGGTCAGACTGTTCAGCAACAACTCAGCTCTTCTTACGCTCTTTGCGAGCAGAATGCTGAATGGATCGTCGAAGACTTTCAGCAGAACGGTAGCCAAGTCCCCTTTGCGGACTTTGGCACCGTGACCTTCAGCAGTGCCACTGCCTCTGGCTACACCCCCACTGGTGCCACCATCTACGACATTGAGCAGAACGGCCAAGTTCTCACGTCCGTCTCCACCAACGGAAACAGCGTCTCCATCTCGTACGTCTAAGCAGGTGATGACGGGTCGATGGCCGCTCTTTGTAGGAAAACCGATGAGCTGTGTTCATTTAGATCAATTAGCGTCGTTCGCGTTTTGTTTTAGGAGTGTAACTTGACGAAATGACAAGTGTAATAGCTGCGATGCAAGCTTGCAAGATGGTATCCCAGGTTACCTGAAATCGAGCGTCCACTCGATCTACTGGCCAGTTCAATATCTCGAATACATGGCTAATGGTAAAATTATCATCCTCGATCATAACGGACAGCATCCCATATAACATGAATGAATTGACTTGAACACTATAAGATATCGCATCCCATGGCAATATCGACGAACGACAAAACAAACGAGACGGGTTACAAGGTGAAATAGAAACACTGAACGGATAGCTTTGCACCGTGACCATTAATACACTGAATGGGCGCGAGTAAAGTAAATGGGTAGGCTTCAAGTCGTCTGTCCACTGGCCCGCGGGGTAGGATGCTTGAAGCGGACGACGATGACAGTCACGTTATCATTTGTTTGCCGTGATAATGCGTACCGAACGAGCGTCTGACTTGCCTCTTGTGCATCTTCAATGTTCCGTATCAAGTCAATGGCCCCCTGATCGCCAGTGATATCCCACAACTTTGACTGCATCAGATAGGCAGGCGCGCATCAAAAAAGGAGTACGTACCCCGTCACATGCCAGAATCAGGAATTCGTCATCATCGCACAGTTGCGTCTCAGTAGTGTAGGGAGAACCGACGACAAACTCCTTCATAGAGGAATCGCCTAAGGATCTCGTGACGGCGAGCACACCATTGACGCGTCCGCTCATCACAAAACCGCCCGCGTCGGTGATGCGCTTTGCTTCTTGTTTGTCTGAACCTTTGTGATCGTACGTCAAGCGCACGGCCTTTCCCGCCCGACAAAGAACCCCTCGCGCGTCGCCTGCATTAGCACTGTAAAGCACGCGGCGGAGTGATGGGGGAGGTGATATCACAGCGGAGGTATTTGTGTGATTTACTGCAGAGGGGGAGGGCGCTGGGGTACAGGGTGAGAGTGGAGGCGAGCCGCCCCCGCCACCGAGGTTTTTCAAAGCACGAGCAAAACGACTCGTGGGTGATACACTCTTGGCTTTCTTGTTTTTCTTGCTACTCCTGTCAGATCCAGACGCATCTTCACCCGAATCACTGACAGGAGATTCAGAGCCGCTTCTGGAACTTTTGGTATCTTCTGGGTTGGGGGTTGCGATGGATGCTTGTGTGGCGATAGGAGAGGTAAGAAATGATTGTCGGCCATCTACACCTTCAATACGCAAAAAAGCAGTCACGGCTGTGCAGCCCGAATGAATCTTTCCCTCGGACTCCTCACAAAGGCGAGATATTCGTCTGTCGACATTGTGAAACGTCTCATTAAGGATGTCAGGGATCGTAGTTGACGAGGATATGCGTAAGGAGTCAAGGAGATACTGTCGTGAAGGAGTATGGTGAATTAGGCTGTTGTTGGAGTACAGTTGTGGCATTTACCTCGTGAAAATGTTGGCCGCACCACTCGGCTGCGTGTTTTCCCGCATGACCATCGAATACCGCGAAGAAACCTTGTCCTCTGACTCCGGCAAAATCGACAACAAAAGAGTGCGCGTCTTCCATGTACCTGCGCGGGCCCTTGTCCTCGGACACACCGACCTGGAATGCAGTGTTTCCGATAGTGTGCTGGTTGAGTATCTATGCACAGGAAGCGGTTATCTCGCACAGTTGGGGGATCTGAAGAAACATACCCCGAAGGTATCAGGACCAGCTGCGGTGGTGATCGACTTTGAACGAGCGTTTGGGGAATCCGAAAAGCGAGGTATCGCCATGAGAATGGTCGTGGATGAAGGAGAGGAGACAATCGAAGACACTCGTTGTCGGTCACGTGCACCGCAACATTGTAGGTAGATTTCGGTGGGCGTCGGGTATCTCCGACTGGTTCCACCTCCTCCCTTCGTCTGATTGTCCGCCTTTTTCGATACCTTCGATACTGTGGATGTCTCAGCAATCCACCAATGCAAGGCCTTCGTTACAGGGGGTAAAGATAAAGGCAAGGAAAGGTGCAGTCAAGGCCCAAGCAAAGCACGAACCAACAGGCGAGTGTTTCACACTGCATACTATATATCCACGCTCATCTCCGCCTCCAGTCTTCAGAGACCAACTCTATAAACATCTTGAAAATATTCCAGAAAACGATTTCGATTCCTTTGCTGCAAAGCTCATACAGGCTGGATCTACTCTCGAGTTCTTAAAATATGCAGACACCCTCTTCGAAATCATTCTCGTTGGCGGCCTTATCCAGCCCGGCGGTTCGTACATTGATGAGGGGGCACACACATCCCCCTTTACTATTTTTAATGCAAAGGGCTCTGCATCGGTCGAGGAGCTGAGGAAATACGTCGAAGTCCTCAACAAGCTCATCAGAAGGTACACCTGTACCGCATACCTGATGATGCCTACACCTAACTGCTGTTAGATATAAATATCTTCAGAAACCTCTCGAGGACCAAACCCTCCCCAGTCTCCTTCAATATATCAATCGCTGGTCCCCTGACCAGCGTGACAAGCTTGCTATGACTATTGGCCTCCTTCTCTCCCAAGGCATCGCTAGCACCGCCTGCCTACAGAGTCTTACCAAGGAACATCTGGTCAAAAATGGTCAGTAACTCGTCCTTTCTTGTGCCGTCGAATTGGCCACGTGACCAGTCCACTAGACACATCTGTCACTGTCCTCGCCATCATTTTTCGTGCCTACCTGGCCGATCAATCGATGGATCACCTTTCGGCTGCTCTCAGGCGCGGAAATATCAAGGATCTCCTTCTCTTCTTCCCTATCAACCGTCGAGATGCCAAAATTCTTGACGACTTCTTCAGAAAGGAGGGCCTCCACCAGGTAGCAGACTGGTACACCAAGAAGCAATATTCCCTCGCGAAAGAAGGAATCATAGCTGAAATAAAGAATCTTTCCGGACACGGAGAACCTGCGGAGATCGTACGTGTATATTGATTAGTTGTCCCTTAGGACAGCTGACTGGGTCGCTCGAGTCAGATCATTCCAGCGATACAGAGCAAACTAGAGGAGCAATCACTCCCTGATACCGAGCTGATCCAATGTATCTGGCAGGGTCTCATGGCTTCCGTAGATTGGAATGCACGGCCGGACCAGATAGAAGGCCTTGCCCTGCGTGAAGTGGGGGTACGCGCCGTATCCGTACGATGAAGCTTACCGCCAACTGAATTTCGTACACTGGATAGAAATTCTCCCTCATTCTCGAGGCATTCTGTAAAGGGCCAAAGGTCGAAGTTGCCTTGATCAATCAAGTTCAAGTACACTGCTACGAGGATACGCGCATCATGAAGGCATTCCCCCAGATCCTCAAGGCATATACCTTCTGCTGTGTGCAAGGCGTTGATTCTCATCATTTTGCGCATAGGTTTTATATAACAAAGACTGCATCTCAGACCAGGCCATCATTTATTGGTACCAGAAGGGATCCAAGCCTCAGGGGAGGCAACACTTTCTCAAGAATACTGAGGCGCTTGTCAAGGCATGATATTTTTCCTCCCTTTTCTCTACCTTCACAGTCATACTGACAATTACAGTTCCTTCAAGAACAAGACAGCGACGAAGACGACGAGTGAAAGTCATCATCATCATCCCGCACTACTACGCAACTGTGTACCTATTACAATTGCAGAATTGCAGTTAGATGTATTTCCCACTCTTCCGAAGATATTCAGCCAGTCCATAATACGCGAAATATCGACACGAGACCAAGGTACGTGCAAACAATGCATCTCATCAGACATGAGACTGTCTTTAGACACGCTACATCTAGTTCAACGATACAGCGCCGTCAAGGAGTGAATCATATAGCGTTTGAAAATTAGAGCTTCGTCATGAACATGAATAGGACCGGAAAACAGGGCCCATCTTGTGACAGATCCGAGGAGCGGTCACCCGGCACAAGCGAACGCCGATGGTTGACATGAAATCACGCAAGAAAAAAGAACGTCAACTCTACTAGTACAAAGGTTAAGTCGAGGTTAGGATAATCACCAGGCTTCAGGCGTAGGTGCAAAGTCCTCGGACCAACCATTTGTTCCATGCATATTTAAGAAGATACCATCAGAACCATTTACAGGAAGGCCAAGGTCTGTGAGATTCTAAAACGCAGGGCGATCAAGCGGTAGGGTAAGCCTGCGCTTGAGCAATGTCAAAGGGAAATCACATACCTGCTCTTGTATCCATACCGGAATCGTTGAAGGATTAAATGTACCGCGGTCACCCGACCAGGAAAAACGAAGTTCTTCCATCGTCAACGGAGGTGAGCCCATGGCGTGTGTATCGACGTACGGGCCAAACATACCCTCCGGCAGTAATGGGGGTGGCAAATTTTGGATTGCTGCGGCGACACCGGGGAGCATGCCTACTTTGCGGCGGAGGTTTGCAAGCACGATTCGCAGCGTGAGCGCATAACTGGGCGCTCCACGTGTTAGGGAGATAACTGCGAGGAGAAAGTGACCACACAAGCTGACCGTTCTGCTGCTACATCGGATAGCATTTGTGCCAGCTGTTCGACTTGGCTCGTTATTGCAATCAAGTCCACTTCTATAGGGAAGAGGTTGGCCATTTTAAGCAAGAACAAGCCAGAGAAAGCCAAGGTGACAAGGCTATCGTGCGCGGCATAACGGAGGGCAGCTCTACAACAGACTTGACTCGCTATCAGTTGAGACAATTCGAACAATATCACATACCGATATGCAGTAGAGTTCAAAAAAACGGATAGGCAATTGAACGCGGCATCCTTGGCCTGGAAAGCGAGCTCGCGCTGCTCAAACGGCATATTGTCCCATGATACCCCACGCAGTGCGACACAGACTAGCCAAAGTTTTGCATAATGAAGTTCTCCAGCGAGAATTTTGCGCAACAAAGATTCTTCATCCACGGTCTGACCTGGAGAAGCATGTGAGCGGAGCTCTCCACATCGGGGAGTGCCTACGATGTAGTTCATCACAATCTGTCCACCACTTGTCAAGGGCAACGTTGGCTCTGCGGATGAAGGCAAGTGTATTGTGGTTGACCTCGCCATTCAGCGGCGCGAGAGTCTCGTATATTTGAGCTATGCGATAACGTCATCCAAAGTCAATGAAGACATCGGTAAAATGAAACAAACTTTTCTGAGTGATCAACTCGACAAGTGAGACGAGACGGATATCTGTGGGCGATGCCATAGGATGTGTCAGAAGAACACGACAGTGCTTTATGGACCATTCATCTCGTAGAACGATGGGCCGACCAGTCCCCAAGCTCATTCTATGTCACGACAATCAGGTTGTGGAGAACAGCTCTAGACGAAACTTACCGATGATCAAACCAGTACAGACACAACCAGATCCGTGCGGATACAACTAAGATGCTCTCTAGCTGAACTCCGCATCATCATCAAGTTTTACATACCGAGATCCCGCTCTTCTTCTTCAGAGCGCTTTTTTCCCGATTTGTCGGCGAGTTCTTCTAACGCGTGATGCAAACCCAGATCCAGTGCCATACGCATCGCATGACCACTTGGAAGCCATCCGTGCGTACTCCAGGCAGCAAGAAGCAACATCCCTGCAAAGGCAACATTATCCATGAACCCCACGAGTGCGAAACTGCTCACCCATAACTGCTTCTTTCCTGACCACAGGGCCAAACAGTGAGGATCTGGCAATGCCTTGCGCCTCCTCCAAGCACTTGTAAAAAGTGGGGTTAAGAGGAGCATTCCCACTACGAATTTTAGAGGCAATGGCGAGAATAGAATCAAAGGTCCACGGTGTACGCTCCATTAGACTCTCGAACGTATCGTAACTGGGGTCAAAAAGTGGTATGAAAAGATGGCACCCAGCAAAGAAGCTGTACAAGATCAACATCAATGAGAGGATGGCCAGAGAGAGCTTACATATGGTAGAGTTCTCTGGCTTCAGTTTCGGAAACGAGTCCCTAGAGTGTGGGCCAGTCGAGCTTGAATGAAATACAAAGAAAGTGGGTGATTACATACCTTTTCGATGACATGCGGAAACGCATTCCTCGGAATTGGTTCCGCTTGTTGCCGTTTCTTCACACTCAAGCCAACTCAGTAGGTAAGAGGCGATCACACTCTGTTGAAACATGACTCACATGGTAGGAGCAGAGGACGGTGCTGCTGCTGCAGCTGCATTTGCCAACCCTTGAAGAGCCTCGATGGGGGCATTGAGTGTAGCGCGCGGGAGTGTATCCTCGGATTCGTCCTCCGATGATGCTGTAGTACTTGGGACAATTCCATACGTAGCATACTTGTGTGGCTACACGCACAGTTAACGCTGTACCTTATAAAGCAAGCCAGACGTACTGGAGGAGCAAAGCCGGGGAGGGGGGGAAAGCTTGAATGGGAAAATTGATTGGGATTATTCCTAGCCCTGAACATGTTCGACTTACCGACTACGAGGAGGATAAGAAGTATCACCGCTGGACCCTTGTCTTACATTTGCGGTGTAACCAGGCTGCTGGTCGTTGGATTGACTTTGATTTTGCACCACAGATAGAATGCGATCCAACGAGGATTGCATTCCAATCATCTGACTTTGCATGACCTATGACACACATTACCCCGACCGAATCTCTAACGAAGGAGATTGCAAAGTACCAGATACTGGCCCTCGAGACGCGACAGACGCCTATTTCGATTATTGTCAGAGAAGATGAAAATTCTCTCGATATGAACATACTCCACGCTAGCACCAGATGCTGGCTGAACGATTTTCTTCTCTGGCTTTTCGAATATGCATAGCGTCCCACTTAGCTGACACCGACGACAGGGTGCCTATCCGAAATGGTGCCGGGCCGGTGCGGAAGATCGGGCCAGTGAGTAAAATGGTGATGAAAAGGGCCACCCAGAGCTTACCTCGCCCTCACATCTGTTTTTACCCTTTCTACAAGCGGTGCAGGCTCTGGCGCCACGCTTGGGGTTGTGCGCAGAAGGCTGGGACGGAGGAGAGTGAGCTGATCCCTCCACGGGGGCCACGCCGTGTTGGGAGTTGCTGTTGGCTGGCACCATGCTATTCGTCCGACGGCGCTTTGAGGGCACGTCAGAACTATTTGAGGTTGCAGCGGTTGGGGACATCGACATGATGGGATAGTATGGTGATTACTGTCAGACACTGGTTTCAGCAGGAGTCTCCGATAGTACTGACCACGTGTGAACGGATCCTCTCCTCAGTCATTCTGATCTATACAACTCCCTACTAGCGAAATTAATCGGTATGTAGCATATGCCCTTATTGATGTCTTGTGGAGTGAGATAACCAGAAAATAAGTCCTTGATTCTGGGGGTCAAATACTCCTGACATTCTGTCTTGTCACCATCAACCTTTTGGCCTTGCTATCGTCAACAATTTTGCTGGCTACGCAGACCGATGGGAATAACTAGCAACGATACTGGAGACGTCCGACTAGCCGTGTCTTTTCTCTCACGTGTGAACCGACATTATCTTGTACTCCATCGCCATCCCACGACCGCGTCATGCACGCTCATGATGTGTTTGGCGCGTTTGAACGGGGCAAGAGATATTCGTCTAATCCCAGCCTCCGATGCTACAGGGCAAACGTGGAGGGGTAGGATGATCAATGCGTCGTCAGTCGATACTCGCTGACTGATGCCATCGAAACACTCGCTCTTACTGTAATTTGCTGCCCAAACCGCCCAGGCAGATAATCTAATCTTACTGGCTGGGAGCATTCAGATCGTCAGTGATAACTTGGCCAGATACATGGCACACGACACCCATAATCTCGAGCACTTGGCGCGCCAAGTCTATCTGAGTCGTCAATGAAGATGAATTACTGATGTCAATCTTAGCGCGAAGAATGCAATTCAATTTTGAACAAAAGCTCTTGTGTCGCAGAAATGGAGTGAGACTTTCCTGAAGCTTTCTCGCTATCACATCCGGTTTACCGAGGTGGTGATGCCTCCCATTCTATTGGAACTTCATCCTCGCCACTGGGCTGAGTATCGTCGATGGTAGCCCCTTCACCATCCTGGATTCCTAACAAAGTGGTGTCTTCTGATGCAGGGGGCACCTCCGACATGTCAACATCTGGAACCTGGGAAACTGGCACTGATGCCTCAGTATCCCTTGCTCTGGTTCCTGGTTCCTCCCCCTTCTGCAGCGGTTTCGCCTTCTTTGCAGTTGCTGGTTTTGAAGGGAGCCCGAAGAGGGTTGTCTGTCTAGGCATCTCCTTCTCCTTGCCTTTCCCTTTTTTGTTTGCAGCACCTGAATGCAATGGCGTGAGACTTGATCATTAGAAAAATAGTAAGTAGGAACTGACGCTGTTTGCTTTGATCGAGCTCGACGGCTTCGACTTTGTTGAAAAAACTCTCGCTCTGTTGGATCAGTTTGGTGTGCTCGGGTTTCCGTGCGAAAGGATTCTTTTTCACGTCCCCAACCAATTTACGAGAAAACGGATTGTCTCCTAAATACCAATCAATCTGATCTCTCAAAGCTTCTTAGGAGTTACTCACGTTTGGGAGACGGGATGCTCGCATCGAAACCGTTTGATGTAAAATTGTCCGACTCGTCGCGTTTCCTCTTCCCATCAGGTGAAGCTGGGCGCGTGGCTGTCTGAGTATATCGGACGTTCAACGGCAGACCAGGCAGGTTCAAGCTACTAAATTCTGAATGCTCGACGATTCCTGTTGAGCGCGTCAAACCCGGTCTCTCGATTTTGGGAGGAGGGTCGAAGTTTTGCAGTAGCTTTGGCCGTTCCATGTATACATCCTCCTGTTCGAGCCGCCCCCTCCGTTCCCTTGCTTCTTCCGTCGGGCTTGGCCCATCTTCGCGCCATCGTTTAATCGCATCGATCTTCTCTTGAAGGCCTATCAATTTGTAGAACCCTGCGAGCTGACTGGCAGCAGCTATGGAGTGTGTGAAGTGCAAACGTTTGGTCAACTCCAGAACGCGAGGCGCTTTATCCGCTTTGCAGGCCGCTTGAATGAGTTTAATGATCAATTTATCGAGTTCAATTTCCCGCTTATCCAGCTCGGACGACGTCAACTCGTCACCTAGAGCGTCACGAGCCAGATTGATATGGATCCGTTCCCGACCAAGCCTGCAAATATATAAGCAAGAAGTTAGGAGAACGCAATATCAACACACTTCTCCTCAATAAAAGATTCGACTGGATCTTTGTTTCGAAAGGGGAGCCTAACAGGCAGTTCCTGCGAGAGCGGTGTTGGAAAACCTGGATGTTCTTGTCTGCCCTGTCACAAGCGTTGGTCCCACTCAGGAAACAAAAACAAAAACAAAAACAAAAACAAAAATAAAAATAAGGCATGCAAGTACCTTCAAGATGACACACGTTAGAGTATCTTGCGATAACCCAATCGGCCAGTACGATTCGTCCTTCCCTTGCTTACGCTCAAGCATATTTGTATCTAACAGGCGTGCCCAGGTTGCACGGTTGGGCCGGCGGAAGTTGATCATAATGTGCACGAAACAGCAGAATCATATA
>JBBPQW010000849.1:0-12477 GCA_038092695.1 Boletus rubropictus | reverse complement strand
ATCGTGAGGCAGATGCAAGACTACTCCCTGCTGTGTACTGACCACGGATTACGGGTTACTTTGGCTAGCATATGATAGATGTATACTCAAGGCACTTGAACAGCAACGGTGAAATGGCGACTGTATAATAGTGCACGTAGTCAGATACAACACGAGTAAATGCTACACTGATTTTTCCCCGGCCCCGCCAAAGTATCAGTCCTGCGTCGGCCTTGCCGCAAGCTGCCCACTGAACATATCCTGAGTATAATTTTCATCCACACCCCGGAGGAAACGAAGGAACTTGTCCATCGCATTTGCTTTGGGAGGTGAGGTATCGTTGATCATGTCGACGACACGAGAATCTTCGTATCGCGAACCATTTATACCGTAAAACATGACGAGGGCCAACGTCTCCTGACATTCTTCGCCCCACTTGGCGTCCAGGTTTAGCACACGCCAGACATGTCGCTGTGGCACATCATCAGCCAAAGTTCGCAGAAAGAAAGTGTTGTCATCCACTTAGTCGTGACTCACCCTTTCGACAAAGGAATTCGGTGCACCATCCCAATGTGCTGGCGTCTTTCGTCCGATGAGCTCCCTGGCTCTGTCCTCCACAAAGGTGTATTGCTTCAGTATCTCGAAGACACGCTGGGGTTTCGCCTTTGATTGCATGTACTCTATCCATCCAGGATGATTCTCGATGTGTGATCGGATAGAGTTGGCGATCGCCTCGTCCTTTTCTTCCTGCGTATCTGCGAGTCGACCGGGTATGGGTGGCGTCAGCAAGCGCTGGATCGAGCCTGCATACTGGTCGTGTTGAGACAGTCTACGTTGAGCATTCGGTGATGCGGCCCGTTGTGAATGGCCGTATGAGCCACTCTCCCAGACGGGTGACGCCTTTCGCTCTGCCCTGACGTAGTTACTTTTCGATAATCGCTCTATTTGATCCTCACGCGTCACGAGCGAATACGTTGGCCGGGAGTACGTTGTAGTGGGTGAGGACATTGCCCCGCGCTCAGAATCAGAATTATGGACAGGTCGTACATCCGCTGCAGGAGGATGCGGCAGTTGACCTTGCGGCACAGGCTGATGCAAGATATTAGAAGTTTTTCAAACCCATCGGCGCGGACTGTACTCACAGCTTCCACGAAGACACTCAATGTTCTCTCCTTTGAAACAGCAAGATACGCCGGCTGAACCTGAAGTTGCTCAAACTGATCGACACGCATGAAAAATTGCCGGAACTTTCCCCTCATGGTGTACACTTTCGCCGGGCCTGACCACAGAGGAATTAATCATGGCTGCCAGGTGGCATGGATAGAACACCAACCATCTATACGGGACGGTCCACTTTGAAGGGCGTTGCAGATCTCGACCGCATCTGCCCAGAAGCCATCTTCCGGGTCGTCAGCGGCTCTCAATGGGACTCTGACCTCTGCCAATTGTGGATCGGGTACGCCACTTCTCATGTCTTCGATGAGTAGCGTTACCATTCGCATCGGCCTCGGAAAGCTCTGAGCAGGGCCTTGGGAAACGCCCATAGCTGAAACGAGTGAGTTAAAGCCAAGCTAAAATCAATGACTTACATGAATTTGTGCGTTCGATAGGTGTGCCACTTGATGCGACACCGGGTGGTGCGGAATAAGTTTGTTGAAGATCAGAAGTCTGTCCAGGTCTTTCCACAAACGATCCTCCGGAACTGTCGTTGATTGGACGGAGAGAGCTGACGGAAGTACCGATTGGCGGATATTGTCCTGAAGGTGGTCGGGTACTTGGCTGACTATGGGCATCGTGGGCTGATGCAGGAAGCTTTCTCTTCGATGATTTCCTGGGTCGCTTAGTGCCCAGCGGCAAAGCAACGGAAGACGCGTTGGTTGTTGTACCAATGGCGTTGCTTGGACCCGCAGCGGCGTCTCCATTGGCGTAACTCGCAGTGGATATCATGGGACGCGAAAGTGCGGGAGCACGAGTGGCACCTCTCGACAAGCTGGTATTGGTTGAAGCTGGAATGAGATTCACAGAGCCGGAGCCAGGCGAGGATAGATTGGAGCCACTGATCTTGAACTTGCCGGTTTGATTGGAAAATTGCTCGTCCCTCTTCCTCCTAGGTGCCCTTGGCTTCGTAGATTTCGGTTTGGGAGGTGGGGGAGGGGCCTGGCCGGGAAGAAAATAGGGAGCTATGGGCCGTGGTGCTATTGTGGCTTGATATATATTGATGTTGGTGTTGGTTGACGGAGTCCACGAGAAACCAACAGCCTGGCGTATCAGCGGCGGGTTTTCATGTGTCGGAGTTTCGGCGTCCTGGTTGTGCACAACAAGAACAGGGTCGCCATTGTCTGAAGCAGGCGTGAATGAACGTTTTTGTCGTTTCTGAAAGAGAGCGATGCAAAGGTGGCAGACGTTTGAGGGACTCGAGCAGGGAACGACGGAGTGCAAGGGCAAGACTCACTGCGACGGGCGAAGACTCTCCACTACTGCTCCTGGTCTCGACAAAGCATGCAAGAATGACTAGACGGATGATTTGGGACGGTTGAAACACTTACGAGGACGCGCGATGTCTTCCTACCTCAAAGCCGGTGTCGTTACCGCTGTCCGAGCCCATCACAGCTACAGTACACTGCGGTCAGCGTCCGAGCTGGGATGGAAGAGCTGAGGACGGAGCTATTTATTGTGGTGCAAGTGGAGCGGAACAATGAGGGGACATTTCAACATTGGATTGCTCCGCGTCGCTCGAGTCCAAGTAGCAAGTAGCAAGTAAACAAGCTAGTTTATACAACGCAACATCTCGTCCACTGCCTCGTCACAGAAAGAAAGCCGGCAGTCATAGTATACGCTTCAATTTGTGGCTCGCCTTCCGTCTTCACCCGACAACGTAGCCGTCAAGTCGAGCCGTAGACGCGCTCGGCATTTTCTACAAAAATCTTGTCCATCTCGTCCTGGGACACTGCTAACTCGCGAAACGACTCCAGGACGAGCTTATACCAGTTTCCCGCCAACGCAGGCGAGCCACTGACAGACGCAGGTGAAGACCCAAATATGATTCTCTCAAACCCGAAAGCTTCCAGAACCGGGACGACTAAGCGTTCGTGAACCAATTGTCCCACCTCGCGGTCATTTTGACTCACTGAAAAGTTTGAGAATGTTTCTCAATTCCCTCTCCTGTTTTTCTTCCCGTTTCGCTGTCGGCCCGGTCGAGACCCACGTTGGAGGGAGGAGTTTCACATACACGTTTTCAAAGAGGGAAAACAACGATATCCGCTGTCGGTAGGTAGTATATGAAGCATGGTTCATCATCGTAACAACTGGCATGACTAAGTCGAGTGGAGGAGGCAATATGTTGGCTGCACGCGAAAAATCAGTAAAAGGGCGAGAGACAGCAAGTGTCACCTACTCAGCACGACTGGTGTGCGCTTAGCATCGGCGTCTGATTTGGTAGCTTTGGTGAGAAGATTGACAAGACTGTCGTAAAATGATGCATCTGCGGCTACGATAGCGCCGTCGATGTGGAGGTCAATAACTCGGCTATGTTGTAGAGCCCAACGCAGATTCTTGACCGGCGTCTCTACTTGGGTTCGGTCTTTACTGTCCTCTTCGCCCTCTGCCGCCACAGGGACCGCACCGTCGTATACCGTTGCGAGTGCCGGAGGTGGATCAGTTGCAGATAGGTACTGGGGAATTTCGGCGCTCTCGAGAACAAAGGGGATCAGCACGGAAAGGACACGTGCGTCGACCACAGCGGATTGCAATCTATAAAGAGATGAGACCGTCTGTGCCCAAAGGATATATGAAAGCCTCACGATTGCAGGGAGTTGACGATCGCCTCGGCAGAATGGCCCCTAGAGGACAATACGACAGCTCGTCTGCGGCCTGGGATGAGATGGCCGATGTCTGCCTCGTATCCGCCCGCTGCATCGAGGGAGAATTGGAGATGCGAGTCGACGACCCCGCTTGGGCTGATGAGACTCGGCGTTGGTGGAAGGGGAAAAGTGTCGGACGTGCCGGTGCTGGGGGGGGTAAAGGCAGACAACGGGAGACGAGGGATGTCTTTGCCCTTGCGACGAGGGCCAGCGAACGAGCCAGGCGACATTGTGGTGGTTACAATACAACTCTCACGCGTCTATCAGATCTACCAAATGTCCAATGTCCCTAAGTATCATGTACTACACCTTGGAGTGACCGTCGAACCCATGGTTTTTGTGAGCCTGCCGAACGTCGCATCCAGTCCGACCATCTCTGCGCCTGATTTCTCGTCTTCGACCGGCCAGTTAGCTAGATTCCGTACTCGTCTCGCCCTCGACTCACCACTTGGTCCCCTTGGTCGATTTCTGCAGAAAAAAAGTCGTCAAAGGTCTGTAGTGCATGCTCACGTTCCTCTCTCCGACCTTGTTCCCATCCCTCTTCAAATCCTTCCTGTCTGCCAATCTTGCGTCCTTGTCTGAGCCCAATCTCTTGACCTTCCGCAAAGCCGTGTCCTCGCCCTTCCTCGAACCCTTGTTCACGACCGCTCCCATATCCCTCCATATGTCCAGCGTCCCAGCCTTCAATTTGACCCGTCTTGAACCACTTGCGCGACCCGTACCTCACGCCTTCATCTCTCCCAACTTGCCTAGCCTGGGTGCTTCTGAGCTGCATCTCAAACTTTCTTGCGGTGTCGCGTGCACGTGCGGCACTTTCGTCCGCCTCGTTTCTCTGTTTCTCGAGCAGGGCAACGTCAGCCTGGAGCCGCTTCACCTCCCGCTCGAGACTCTCGATCTGTAGCTGGTAGCGTTTGATCTCTTCTTTGGCGCGCGCTGCCTCGAGCTCCATAATGTGTTTACTCGACTCGGCTTTCGAGACGCGAGCGGACAGTTCATGTACCCTGGACTCTGCATGTTCAGCCCTAGACACAGCCTGATTGGCTCGACGGATCTCGCGGTCGAGACTATCACCTGTTGATCGAAGCAGCGACTTAAGTTTGTGAGCCTGCTTCTCTTCTTCGGCTAGTACGAGACCCAGGATGGAGGACCGTGGCTCCCGACTGCGCGTGCTCGAAGAGTGGCGTTGGGTGCGAGTGCGACTGTTCTCTGTGCCATCAACGGCACTGATAAATGCGGGATCCTTGAGATATCCGGTCAATGGAGAAGGAGCGGATGTTGCCTCCCGTATCTGCGCGATGATGTCAGTGCGGTCAGTCTTTTTGGTTGACTCAGGGTGCTGGGTGTCATTAGAGAAGTCAGAAGCGAGGTGTTCATAGAATCGGGAGGTGCTCATAGGCTACACGATGGTGTAGGGTAGACTGTGGGTCGAGGGGGAATGGAGCGGGTGGGCGCTGCGCTTTCGTTGCTTTTACTCGGGGGTAAGCGTCGAGAGGCACTGCTGCACGACTTTCGCCGACTGCGACTCATGGACAGCGCATGTCGCGGACGAGCCAACACACGCGCACCAGACAGTCATAAGCACGTCCACAGCCGTCGGAAAAGGAAATATATTCTCATCCGTGCTTTACTCTCCTACAGTCATGTCCATGAAAGCCGTAGGTCTTTTGCTCTCATCTGTCCGCAATCTTCTGACCATCCCTAGATTGTCAAGTGTAGGTGTGCCCTTGCAACCCCCGCTCGTACGACTGATGTCCATTAGCTGTCATCTCCGGTGACACCCTCGTATTGCGTGGCCCTCCCGGATCGCAGGGCCAACCCCCAAAAGAAAGGTAACAAGCCCTTTTTTTCATCCACGCACGACGCGTCTACACGCTGCACATCAGAATCCTCTATCTTGCAGACGTGACTGCGCCAAGAATGGGTAACACCACCAGGGAAGACGAGGCAAGCCCGTCAGTATACATTCACGCCTTTTTTGTCCTAAATCATTCCACCCTAGCCATGGGCGTTCGATTCTCGTGACTTCTTACGCGCCATGGTGGTTGGCAAGCCCATCTCGTTTACCTCGACACACAGTTTGCCACCTAATGACGACATCACACGCGACCTCGGCACTGCGGAAATTGGTGGCCTTGACGTGACTTTGGAGCTTCTCAGGAATGGATGGCTCAAGATCAAGGATCTAAAACGCGAGCCTACCGAGGATGACACACGGAAGCGTGACTTCGAGGCCGAAGCCAAGGTGGCCGGATTGGGTCTTTGGAATCCCCATGGTCCTCAGGTGTGTCTCAGATGCCTCGGCCACCATTTGCACTAACAATAGTCGAGGCTCGTATTGTACATCACACGATGCCCCAAGAATCTCAGGCATTTGTTTCAGAGTGGAAGGGAAAATCAATCGATGGTATGTTTTCTCGATATGCTACTTTGACCAATCACTGATCATCCTCGATGTAGCTCTGGTGGAGCAAGTTCGCGACGGATCGACTATTCGTGTGCGACTCTTCATGGCCGATGGAGAGCATCAATTAATAAATATCGCACTTGCTGGGGTTCGTTGTGCGAGAGTATCGTCGAAGCCTGATGAAGCATCAGAACCGTGGGCAGAAGAGGTTCGTTCACCAGCTTGTATCCCGGGCCCAAGAGTTAAGTCAGTCCAGGCTAAGTTTTTCACCGAATCGCGGCTACTTCAGCGTGCTGTTCGTGTTGTGATCTTGTCACTCCCAAGTTCCCCAGCTAGCCCTTTCCAAACGGGCACAAGTGCACCACCTCCACCTGCCTCAATCTTTATCGGTTCAGGTGAGTTACTCTTACCATTGAAGCTCTACCAGAGCTTTTAATGAAGATCGCGTAGTCCTGCACCCTGCAGGAAATGTCGCCGAACACTTGGTTGCCGCTGGCCTGGCCCGCGTTGTCGACTGGCACGCAGGCATGCTCGCGAGTGGCGGTGGGATGGAACGCCTTCGGGAAGCCGAAAAAATTGCCAAGGAGAAACGAGCTTACCTCTATGCCGGTGCTCCGATTCCGGCTAGTACCGCTTCACCGAAGGCTAATGGGCGTCCTAACGAGAATTCGCCATCGTTCGAAGGGCTTGTTGTTCGTATATGGAGCAGCGACCAAATATCGGTAGCCGAGAAAGAGAGCGGAAAGGAGCGAAGGTTGCATCTAAGTTCTACCAGAGGACCGAAGTAAGTCATGAGCATTCCTACCTACCCTGCGTGTTTGATTAAAAGAATTTAATACAGGCTTTCAGATCCTAAACAAGCATTCTACGCTCAAGAGGCCCGAGAATTCCTACGAAAGAAGCTGATCGGCAAAAATATTAGGGTAACCGTTGACTTCGTCCGTCCTCGCGAAGGCGAATTCGAGGAGCGAGAGTGTGCCACCGTCCGATATGGTGGACAGAACTCGTATGGCCATTTCCACGACGAGAGGACTGTATGCTCATACTTGGTCGTGCGATTTGCTACTCAGGAATATCGCGGAACAACTGATTGAGAAGGGTCTCGCAAGCGTTGTCCGCCATCGCCGAGATGATGAAGATAGGTCGCCAGACTATGACAAACTCATGGCAGCCGAACAAATGTATGTGAACAACACTAGCCCGTCAAAGTTACTAAACCAGGCGTGTAGTGCATTGACAGAAACTCGCGGGATTCACTCTGGTAAAGAGCAGCCACCACCCAAGCAGCCGCTTAATCTGTCTGAGGTAGGTTGCTCAGTGACCAAGCACGTTGTAGCCTCGTTCAAACTGCAGTCTAGACTGCAGCACGTGCGAACTCATTCTTGAGCGGCTTCAAACGGCTGGGTAAGATACCTGCAGTCGTCGACTATGTCGCTTCTGGATCACGATTCAAGTACAAATCCCTCGATCGTCGCACCCACGCGTGGCTAATACCTGTCTTTCCAGGCTATTCCTCCCCAAGGACAACCAAACCTTGACTCTGGTCCTCAGCGGTACTTTATTCAATCACCATTCTTCAATCCGTAGCCTCACATCCTATAAGGCATCAGGGCGCCGCGTACGGCTCGTAACGCATCAGATAAGAGTGAAATGTTTGGTCCTGAAGCTGCGGAGTTTGCAACAAGGCGATATATGCAACGTGACGTTGAGTTTGAAGTCGATTCGACCGACAGGTCTGGCGGCTTTATTGGTGCTTTGTGGTTGAGGAATGAAAATGCTGCCATTTTGCTTGTTCGAGAAGGGTATGCATTTGTTCACGCGTCCTCTGCCGATGGTCTATCATGGGCGAAGCAGATATACGATGCAGAAGTCTGTACTGTTGACTCCTTTTACCGATTGACGCTGATTGGCATAGCTGCTAGACTGAAGCCAAACAAGCGCGACGCAATGTGAGTTCGAGCCAGCATATGAGGAAACGTGCGCTAAATTAAAGCTCTTGCAGGTGTGGAAAGACTACGACGAAGAGGCCGAAAAAACTGCACAAGCACCTGTAGAGGACCTTTCTGCATCATTGAAGCCGGAGTACATTGATGTCATCATCAGTGATGTGCGAACGAAGAACGGCCTCAGCTTCTCTGTGCAAGTATTAAATACCGAAGGTTGGTCCGCCATTGAATTATATCAGTTGACTTGCTTAGTGGGAATCCAATCTATAGGCATAGCTTCCCTGGAGAAGTTGATGCGCGATTTTTCACTGTATCATAAGTCAGCGGCGGTACCTCCGAACTTGGCGCCAACAAATGGTGATCTCGTCTCTGCAAAATTTTCCGATGGTTCATGGTACCGTGCCAAGATTCGTCGAGTATCGCCTATCAAAAAGGAGGCCGAAGTCACTTTCATTGATTATGGCAACCAAGACACCATCAAATTCTCGAATATGCGGCCTCTTGATCCGAAATTCCGCTCACTCCCCGGCCAGGCGCAGGATGCACGCCTCAGGTTTGCTCTTCCCTTCTCCCATACATCTGTGTTGATTGGTTGCATAGTTTCGTGAAGTTGGTGAACCCCAACAGCGAATATTACCAGGACGCGGTTGATCGCTTCCGTTCGCTTTGTGAAGGACGTAAACTCATCGCCAATATCGACCAAAGGGAAGGAAACACATTGCATCTACGACTCATTGACCCCGCTGATCCAGTCTCTGCGCACAATCTGCTCGCTTGCATCAACGCAGATCTGCTCCGTGAAGGTCTCGCTTGCATTGACCGAAAAAATTGCAAGTACCTTGAAGCGTATCCGCAAGTGGTCAAGCACTTGCAGGAGTGCGCCGCAGCCGGCAAACGAGATCGTTTGGGGATGTTTGAGTTTGGGGACATTGAAGAGGATGAGTAGGCGGCGATGATGATGAGATGCGTCTTTAAAGTGCATCCAGGGATTTTGATCTAATGCGCAACATCACCGCTTAGTCCTCCTGATGTTACTAAACAATGATTTTTACTTGTGACCACAGCTCTGCACTATTCGCGGTCCAAGTTTTCATTTTAGTTGAAAGCGTGTGGGGCGAGGACACGTTGTCATTTGCCAGAAGCACCGGATTCCAACTTGATTGCGATGTCCGTGTCCGGTCACAATCGACTTGAACTACGCACTACACGCCCCCTTCAATTCTTATCTCGAGCCACGAACAAGGATCAAGCTTTCATATCTGCAGCGAAGAATCGTGGCGAACTGTAATGGACTCGATTTTACCGCAAAGCAAGTCCGTTCCTTCAAGGCTAACAACTGGCAGACGACATCGAGTGTCGATTTCGGTGTCTGGGAGCTACCAGAGCCACCTTTCCAACCTTGGATACCTCCATCGCGTTCGCACTGCCTCTGAACAGATCTCGCTTGGCCCCGTAGACTTGGGGAAGGACTACTTACAGATACTAGAAGGCGGTCTAGCTGAACAACGGCCCCGTGTGGGCCGACTTTGTTTGCTGAAACAGTTCGTTACAGATCCTGCGACCTTTCTTTCAGACGACTTCCGGAGGATACGCAGCGGGCATGTCTGGCGGCCACGCACCCTCCTCTTGTTGTATTGCTGCCTCAGCGTGCTTTTCCTGACCATCAAGATCCATGCCTTTTCCCGGGAAACGTTTCAGGTTGTCCGACCTCAGCAACACCAGTCCTTCAGGCCTATTGCCAACCTTGCTGAAGCCGGTATCCATGGCACATCATTGCCGCCATTGATGAACGTCCCGTTATCCCAACGCCTGTCTGTTGCCTTTAGAGAGCTTTCCCCCCAAGCTCATTTAGATACGTTCGTTCTGCAAACCCATCTAGCCTATGAGTCAGATATCACAGCTTGTCTTTGGACCGAGGACGCTCGAATCGAGGAAACTCTTACATCCACCACAGCATGGCCAGGTCCAGTGTCTCTAACAGTCGTCACCACAAACGCTCCCAACTCGACCGGATACAAGAACTTGCTCAGCTTTCTCACAAAGAAGGACGTGTCGTCCAACACTTCTGTCCACATCCTGCACGTCCCTTTTGTCGCTGGAGGATCATCAAATATGTACCTCAACATGGCCAGATTCTTTGCGCGCACATCTCAGGTGGTACTGTTCCCAGATGGCGTTCCCAAGTCCGCACTCCTGGGCCATACGCTTTGGCTAGACAAATTGCCCGTCGACACACCCCATCCAGTCCTTTTGAGCAATGTGACGCACAGAATGTTTTCACCGAGCCTGCTTGCACCGGTGCTTCTCCCAAGGGATCATCCAGTTTGGTGTGCAGAACGATTTTACTTGTTTGGATCACGCATTTTGGACTGGGAAGACTGCCTTTGGAAACTGTGGCTCGAGAGCGCTGGCGAAGCACGGTCGATCGCCGTGCCTCACTTCTTGGACGAGTCCAGGAATACGACCGCGCTTTCAGTTCCACCTTATGCGGTATGTTTGTTTCACTCTTTTATACAGTGTCGGCGAATTATCTGCTACCTGTAGATGAAGCTTCGTCGCCGGTGGTCCACTAAGTACAGGTCAGAGGCATGTGCATTTACTCTCAAGAGATCACAGGCACTCGGATCCTTGTCGAAGACTGAAAAAAGACACATGCAGTGGAGGAGGAAATTCTGTCGCGAGGTAAAAGCTAACCACGTCGTTTTCTTGGAGATCTGAATTCTCTTTGTCCTAGCAGACTGTCGGACTTGGTCACGCCCTAGACATTCCTTGATGGAATCCATCCAGGCAATGTATCGCTTCGCTCCGTCGGCTCATTTCGTTCATCTTTGTTTCTTCGTAGAATTTCACGGCTTTTTGTGTAAAATGAGCATGCCGGTCATGAATTCGCAACTTTTTGAGCCTCCACTTCCTCATCGTCCACGTCCATAGCATCATCATCATTCTCCTCTCCCTCATCTTGATATGTTTCCCAAATCAAGTCTAGCTCTGGTCCTTGGATTACTCTCTCGAGGAGTGCCCTAGCTAGATCTGCACGCCCACCGTCAGCGAATTCACTCGACGTTATGGCCGAGCACAGACCTGCAACTCCCAGCAACCGTTGTCTATCATTTCCATCCAGCCAATAAGGGGGGTTTGCGTAACTGAGACGACCGAATGTCAGGATAAAGAAATGGATAAGCCCTTGGTATGTCTTTGCTGGTGCACGTAAAAGACGTTCGCGCAGGTCGAGCGTCGCATCTTCACCTATGACCAGGTGATAAAGCAACAATGTTGTGTGACTAATGATGCGTATGGTTCTGCTCTCCTTGAATCAGCTGAAAGTGCTCCCCTCGTTCAAAGACAGTTCAGGTACCTCTTAGCAGGCTGAGGATCATTCTCATTCCAAATCGGTGCGACCAAATGGTAGAGGTAAAGAACTACCGACGGGATCAGTTCTTCGGATTCAACCAGCAACGTGTATGCGTCAGGATGTGCGCTGGAAAGGATGCTGAAGAATATGATGATGCAATTCTTGAGTTCATCTACCTGCGAGTTACGACTGCAATGAGAAAAAGCAAGGATGAAGAAAAACGCAAAAGGCGCACCTCGGGTCCTTGGCGGTTAGTATCGGTCAGAATAGAACACGCGAGACCAATTTGTGGATGGCAGACAGAGCCCAGCAGTTCGCCGTCGTTTGCTGTCCGCTCACTTGCAGGGCGTGACAACAATGAACTAGATACATTCCGTCCTGCAATCATATTGACTGGGAGGCTGCCAAAATTGCATGAATCATACTTGTCGACAGCCATGAGAGTACGCGCATGCTTTCGATAAGGAACCACAGTGGACGATGGGGATGGAGCAGTGTCGTAAACAAGGATGGCATGGTCGAACATGCACTCAAGCTGTATTCGTTCACGATCAGTGACGGGCACACGGTCGTTTGTAAAAACTGACCTGTCTTCGAGGTCGTCAGGAATCCACCAGACGAGCGCCTCGTAGAGAGATAATGTTTCTCTTGCAAGCGAACAAAGCTCGGGAGGCTCGTTTCCAGTCATAACATCAAGTTTCTGGAGCTGGTCTTGAATGATGTTAAGCAACACTCCCAACAATAGTGGTGTCTTGTCGTGGTCTGCAACACCCTGCGACAATAGGAGAGCAGGAATCGATGGCAACATATACGCAAGATTGCTAAGTAGATTTAGAACGGCTGTCAGAGCGGAAATCTGCAGGGACTGAGTGGTGGATAGACATACTAGAAAATTGGAACGAACCGAATTGTTCTTTGCTAAGAACTCAGTGATCT
>JBBPQW010000848.1:0-12493 GCA_038092695.1 Boletus rubropictus | reverse complement strand
GCCTGTCGTGCGGGGCAGCCTTGTCCGACCGACCCGGTACCACCACACCATTCTGGAGTCATGCCTTACTCGACTATGTCATCCACGCTATCGGATGGAAATCCTTGTTCATCTCTTATACCCATACGATGCACAAAGTTATCCGTGGTCGGGTACTGAGGAAGCTGGAACGTGAAGCAAAGAAGCAGTAAGAGCGAAGTAACTGTACCGGAGGCCCACAAAACGGTCTTGTCATCAATGCCACTTGTTCCTGTGTTCCTGTCTGGTCTGTCGCCCTCTGATCGTAGCGACCGGGAAGCGGACGTTATTTCTTGCGTTGCTGATGCGCATTACGAGAGAGATTCTTCCTCAGGCTCTCGAAACTCGGTGCCGATACCCTACTGGGTCCGAAACCTTGCAACTGACTCCTATCCGTTATTCAGTACTGATCATGATAGGCACGGTTAATTTCTGACCCCATCGAGGGTCGGTAAATGTTCAGGGGTAACCAATTGATATGGTAGGTCATGAGCCAAGAAAGCGTTGCTCTCCATGAGTGAGCAGGATATAATTAGCCGTAAAAGGGTGTCCAGTCAGAGTCCTCGATCACCCCTCGCGTAGGCTCGCGTAGGTTCATCTTGCAGATTGGCAAGGTTTTTCGGAGGATATAGACCGGGTACACTGCCACGCGTCCTGGGAATGTGGTACTCCGCTGAGTTCGGACTGCCCAGCGTACCGATAATGGCTTGCATGAATACTAGAGCTGGCAGGCTATCTAGTCATGCGAGCATCGCTTGTGCGCTCTCTCCTACATGGAGCCAGTGATACGTGGTTTCTCGTTATCTTCCAGCGCCCACGGCTGGCTCCAAATTTCAATCACGTTGCAGGGTGCAAAAAAATACTCTGAAGTTCAACCTGAAACTCTCTGGTACCCCAGCACGTCAGGCTCGCTACTTCAGCGCCCCAGCTTCACACACATGCCGGGTCGACCGTGCACGGTTGTCGGATACTTTACGGTGTCCGACGTTCTGGAGAATCTCCAGGCGGACATTGAAATTTTCCGGACGTTGCTCACTTCAGGCAGTACTTTTCGGGAGTAATGCAAAAAAGTGCTGCCAAGGATGACGCTGCTGTTGCAGCGTTCTATGGCGCTACATATCGATTGCAGGCTAGCTAGTGACTAGAGTTGTCATTTACTTCCACGGTGGCCCTTCCTACACTTGTGAAGCGGTCGATCAGCCAGAGCTCACAACTTGTGCACAAGACTCGTAGAACAGTTGGGTGACAATACTGCTGCTCGACAGAAGTGCAGCAAACATTCGCTCGCTGCGGTAACTTACTCTTTCGCCCCTGAACAAGCTCGTAGTTATGAAAGCGTTCACTGAATCTAGTTTTTCGGTTCGCTGCTGGCTGAAACGTTTCGCCAGTTAAATTCACAGCATGACTTGCGACAGTCGTAAATAAAAGGGGATTAGCCCTCTTCGTAAATTTGCGGGTCGCGCGTATGTTAAGGCGGGTGCGCGTTGTGCTGTCCAGTTCCTGTCGTCCTGCCTCTCTCGATCTAGCAGCTAGGACTCAGAATGGGCTTGTATGACACCACTCTCGGTGCGTGCAACACGGTGTCCATTTGGTGGTATGGATTATACTGATGGCATCGAATGAAAGGCACACTCCTAGTCGGCGTATTCTGTGAGTATCCGTGATCTGTATCACCGACATGGGTTTTGGGATTCCAACTGACCCATTGCGGCATCTAGTCAACACCTTCCTATATGGCATCGTCATGTATCAGTTCGCGGTCTATTACCATACGAGTGAGTAGGATCATCAAAGATCAGGCCCTTTAAGTCATACTCCTCTGCAGAATTCAACGATTCGCTAGCGACAAAGTCGGTCGTTCACTGACCCACGCTTGTACACTGTTGATGCATGGCTTTAGGTGTATGGTGTTCTTCCTTTTCCTTTTGGATACGTTACACAGTGCTTCGTGAGTACTGCTAATCTAGCGTTTGGGAAACAGCTCAATTGTTTCCACAGGGTCATATATTTGGTATGGGATTATACGTACGTGGCCTTGTCAACCTTTGTGTCTGTCCATGTTGAGCTTCTTCCAGCGTGACGAACCATGATAACCCAGCAGCTCTTGGAAGTAAGTAATCATGTCGCATTTTCAACGAAGTTCTAATGGTTGCCTTTGGAGTTGCTCAATGGCCATATGATTTTACCCCTATCTGCACCGCGCTTGCTGCCGTGATAACGCAGATATACCTAGGCTTTAGGTAAGTATCCAGATGTACAAAGGTGATTTTAAACTGAATCCCAGTGTCCCGTAGGATTTGGCGTCTCACCAACTCCAAGATCCTATTTGGCGTGGTCATCGTGCTGGCGAGTGCTTCGTTTATTCTGGGGATTATTTGTGGCGTCGAGGCTCTGATCATCCAAATGTAAGTTTCTTTAATGAAATATTGTATGGAGTCGATCATAGTGGTCAAGTTTGTCTGAGATGACCCGCATTTTCCCCCTCGCCATCGCTTGGTTGACCACACAAGTCGCCGTGGACGTGTTCATCGCCAGTACGTTCGTTTATTCCAAACATAACATCAAGGCATTTATTTATAATGACCAGCTACTTTGGTCATCATTTTCGCCCGTTCGCGAACTGGTTTCCAAAGGACAGATACAGTTCTTAACCACCTTATCCGCGGTGTTATCCAGACAGGTCTCTTGACTGGGATCTTTTCCCTGAGCATTTTGATCTGTTTTATTGTTCTCCCGAACACGTATCTTTATAGCATGTTCGTGATTCCCATTGGTCGTATCTACACGAATGTGAGTGTCGTTGTCAGGGTGCCGGTCACTATGTTGATTTATTCATCTTTTCTTTTTTCTTTTTTCTTTTTTGGAAGACCCTCATGGATAGCCTTATTAGCCGCAGGTCGCTCAGGGCAGAGTTGTTCGCCTCGTATAACACGATCGAGGGGGTGAGTTGCTTCGCTCCCTATACATGATCGCCGCTCAGCGTTCATCTTCCATCACGCTCAGCTCCCTTCCATAAACTGGGCAGCCCTTGACGTGTTGCAAAGCGCTTCAGGTTCCCATTCGACCAGCGACCAAGTTCAGGTAAAAAAGACCATCGAACAGATACGTGATTCATTGGCGCATTCGAATGCGCAAGGGAGCAGTGTCCCACTGCCGGTCTGAGATGATATTTGGCCTCAGCCGCGTTCGTGCGAGGACTTTGAACTAATTACAGTAATTATTTATTTTCTTTTTCGTCGACGTATTCACGTCGTGCTCCATAATGATGTTCTGGTCTCCTCTGCAGTGTCGTGTCGCCTGACCAGCAGTAGATTTGATTAGGTTGCAGTTTTAGTGTCTTTTGGGACTAGAGGCACCTGGCACTGGCCTGTCAGCAGGATTCAAGTCAATTGGACAATAGATTTGATTATACTGTATGTCCCGTGCCAATGACTTCCAGTCATCATGAGCCATAGCGGTGGCCCTGATGCTCTCTGGGTGAATCGATCCAACTCTCGAGTCATGCTCTACGTCGACTCCGTCTTCGCTTTCATCGGATTGCACGACCAGAGGACCCAGGCCATGAAGCTGAGAAGTGCCAGTGCAGTGGTGTATGAGTGTGTGCCGTTCAAGTCCGCCTCATGTAGCACAGGCCTTGCTATCACACTGAGCCGTGGCCTATCTTCTGAGGTTGTTCCAGACGCAGGTACCCCACTAAATGGACTGGGGATGTGTACCATGGAGCACGTCTGTGACTCCCAGTCATTGTAGCTTTGCAACAATGACTGGGAAAGGAAGCTGAAGGTGTGACAGCTATCATATGCACTGAAAGAAATTCAGCTGACTCTTGAAAAGTCTTACAAGAGATGGCTCTACAATCAATGCCACAGCAGGGCGAACCATAGCTGCATACGAATTGGATGTGCGTGGACTGCCTGCTCTGTCATCCAAGAGGAACACAAGCAAGAAATCAACAATGTCTTGGAGGATCAGTATCAAGCAAAACCTGGAACACCTGTGGCATTGAAGGTTTATCAGAAGGCAGTCAAGGAGGTGATGAAGAAACTTAACAATGCCAAGATCTCAGCGGCCACTGATACCACGTTGCAATAGAATCTGCATTGTGGGCCTCCAATTGACATCAAGGCAAGGTGAGGCCCCTCTGTCACTATTGAGGGCAATGCAGCTGATCATCCTTGTAAGGAAATGTTGCACAGTATGGGCAACATGTATGCCATGAATTTGCACAGGAAATGTGGTGGTCATGTGGGATGTGGGTCACCATTCTTGTGGGTTGGCGGAATGAAAAGGACGATGTGATATCTGCGCTGTAAGTGAATTGCTGCACACACTATATGGCAACTTTAAATGCATCAGGCTCGACTTCAATGCAGAGATTCATGAGGGAGAGGATTTCAAGGCGATCAAAAAGATTGCCTCAGATTGGGAAAGGTATATCAGCAAGAGCTTTGAGGTGCCAGGAGCTCCTATTTCTGATGGGGAGGATAGCAAAGAAGGTGGAAATGATTCTGAGCCCAGGAAGGCTAAAAGAAGGATCTTGAAAATGAAACATGCTGACCCAACTGAGGTGATCACCAGAGAAGATGGGTCAATCTGGATCCATGACTTTACAGGAGCTTCCCAAGAGGCTTTGCAAGGAATTGTCCATGGGTTTTTGACTGTGCACTACAGTGAGCAACAGCCATGTTGCAGCCTCAAAGCTTATTTCAAAATTTATTAGGATGTACATGCTGCCACCCAAAAGTGTTAGTGCCATTTCAAAAGTTAAGTAAAAGGATTGGGGATTTGGTTTTACTGGAGCACCTCCCATCTGACTTCAAATTCCCAAATGACCCCAGCCACCTGTGTAAAAAGGATGCTAAGACATTCCTGTCCTTTATTCACCAGTGTCAGGAGAAAGAGGACTTGATGATGTATTCAGGTTTCATTATTGGATTAACAAAAAGGACAATCTTCAAGAGCCTGTAGTCAAGAATATTATTATCCAGGAAGGCACTGCCATGCAGCATTCCACTCCATTACACAGCCACTCAAGAACTCTGGTGCCATACCATGGATCAAAATTAGGCTGCAGCCACTCCAAGACACCTGCTGCTCATGTGCCACATGGACCACCTGTAGAATGTATGACTCAGTTGGACTGTATGGCAGTCAACTGTAATGCTATTCACCTGTAGAATGTATGACTACAGGTATATGAGCATAACTAAAGAAAAGAGTAAGTTAAGTCTCTTACCTCAGTTGGACTGTATGGCAGTCAACTGAGGTGCAACACAGACAGTCAAGGAAGTAAGTACAAAGTGATGATGTAAGCAAAATACTGAAAAAGGAAAAATCCAACACCCCCCTCAAACTGAGCAGAGTCCTAGTTCAAAAGCGAAATGTTTGGCTTTAGTAGAAGGAAGAGCTTTGGTTAATGTGTCAGCAACCATATCATCAGTTGGACAGTAAAGCAAATGAATAGAACCATTATCGATTGTAAAACAAATAAAATGATACCTAATGTCAATATGTTTTGTGCACATGTGATAGTTTTCATCCTTCATCAAAGCTATGGCTGATTGGTTATCAGAGTAGAGGGAAGTGGGGGATGTGAGCAGGCCAAAGAGTTCACTAATAAGACAATATAGCCATATGATTTCTTTAGTGGCATGAGTAGTGGCAATGTATTTGGCCTCAGTGGTTGATAGAGTCACGAGCTCTTGTTTCCATGATCCCCATGAGATGGCTTCTCTGTCAATCAGGAAAGCATGGCCTGTGTCAGTACTCAACCACAAACTGTGTGAGCCTAATGATCTGAATTCCAAGCGTGAGAAAGTACAAGGTAACTACTGGCTACCTTTATATACTACAAGCCTATGCGCACAGACTGCCTTTAGGGTAGGCGTAGAATCTGATGGAACCTTCTATGGTAAAGGGTAAGATAAGATGGTGGCTGTGCGATAAGATAAGATTAGATAAGAGAAGATGTTGGAGAAAGCGGAAAGGAAATGATGGTCCTGACAGCCTGAGATAGCAAGTCAATGTTCTTGTGAAGCATCATCTGCATTGGCATATCCAATAAGTCCCTTATGCTCTGTTCCATAGGTCAGTGACCATTTCTTTGTGTCCACAAGGTAGCGGTATACTTGTTTTAATGCCTCCCAATAAGCTGGTCCAGGGTTCTTAGTGAACTGTGCAAGCGTCAAGATAGTGAAGGAGATGTCAGGTTGGGAGCCAATGGCTAGGTACATAAGGGACCCAAGGGCAGAGCGGTATGGGACACATTTCATCATGGCGATGTTGGTCATACTTTTGGGTGACTGGTTGGTTGAGAGCTGAGTGTTGGGGTCCATTGGAATGGACAGCAGTTTTGCATCAGTGAAATTATATTTGGCCAGAATGGCCTCTACATATGGTTCCTGTGAAATTGACAGTGCTCAGTGCTCGTGGTTGCAGGTCACATTCATTCTGAGCAACCAACAAATAGGCCCCAGATCAGTGATTTTTAGGCAGGTACCTATTTCAGCTTTGAAGTCGTGAATAAGCTTCTTCAAGCTGCCTATCACTGTACAATCGTCAATGTGTGATGCAAGTAATAAAATCTCATGCCCAATTCTTGCTATGAAAACCCCCCAATTTGCCTCCATGTGATGGAAACCTAGACATGCGAGTTTAGTGCAGAGCTGTTTGTACCATTTGAGCACACCCTGCTTTGACCCATAGAGTGCTACATGAAGGCACACTATGATGTTATGATCAGCCTTGTCAGATCCAGGAGGGAGCTCCATGAATATGACCTCATTGTCATTCAGTTTTCTGTTAAGAAAAGCACTGTGGAAGTCAAATACATTGATATCCCAATTATGGCAGGCTGCAATGGCAAGGATCAGGTGCAGTGATGTGAGACATGCAATGGGTGCATAGGTCTCATAGTAATCAATGCTGTATATTTGCATGAATCTGCATGTGACTAGTCGAGCCTTATACTTGTCAATTTCACCTGCTGCATTTTTCTTAATCTAGAAAACCCATTTGCTATTGATGATGTTTGTGCCCTTCAGAGGGCGAGGCATGATGTCCCAGGTGTGAGCATCCTCTAGGCTCTTGAGTTTGGCTTTGATTGCCTCTTCCCATTATGGCCAGTTGTACTGCCACCTCACTTCATTGATGGTCCTGGGTTCAAGTGCTTTGCTGTTATTGGTTGCAGTGTACATTGCATAAGCGAATCCTTCATCATCCAATTCCCACGGTGCATCACTCATGGCCACAGCTTTATGGCCACCCTCACCGTCCCCTTATGCCTCAACAGGCTGCATGCCACATGGTAGAACAGGTCCTTTGGACTGTCCATCGGTTGTCCCAAGGCCCTTGTGAAGAGCGTGCATGTATGGCGACTCCATACACTGGCAATTCAAGTGTTGAACAGTAGGTCCCTTGAGTTTATTGAAAGCATTGCATAGGTCATCTAATTCTTCTATAGGACCTTTTTGATGTGCTGGACTGTCAATTGAGGGAGTATTGGGTGATGGGGAACAGGTGTACATATGTGGTGAGTCTTCAGCACTTTGTTTGCCCAAGATATCACACTGGTCATGGATTTTAGGTTCACATTCCTCTCCCTTGATCTGTGCACCATCCAGGCACCCAGCAGTGCTGCCACACTGTTTGGTGCATCCATTGTTGTGTTGTGCCATGTTTGCTAACCCATCAGTGGCTGTAATAGTTTTATCAGCAAACATGATCTGGCCACCCTCATGCTGCTTGAACGTAACGTTGCATTCAATGGTGACATGGCCCCTACAGTAAATGTAATGAGTGCTGCTTTCTCTGTCAAAACCCACCCAATGGCCCTCACATGCTCACATGTCGAGTTTTGAGCCTATTGGGTCATGTACCCATATGGAGGCACTCCACTCTGGTATGTTTCACAGATTCAGTTTCCTGCCAGTCAGTAGCTCATACAAGGTCTGCCCATTCAGCACATGTGATGCTGTGCAGTTCTTTACCCACACAACATGCATTAGTGCCTCACCCCAGAGGTTCTTCAGCAGACCACTGGTGTGGCCAATCGTGCACACATGCTCCATCAATGTGTGGTTGAGCTGCTTGGCCATGCCATTATGTTGCAGGGTGTCATGTGTGGTGACCTTACGTTCTATGCCTTTTGATTGCAGGTGAGTGGTAAACTCATGGCTTAAGTACTTGCTGCCTTGGTCTGACTGCAAGCATTTTATTGTAGTTCCATGCTGCATTTTCGCCCACACTGTGTATGTTATGTAAGCATTGAAGACATTGGATTTCATGGAAAGTAGGGTGACATGGGTATAGCATGTGTGGTCATTGGTGAATGACACATAGTAGGACTTGTGGCTGGGCATTTGAATTTGTATGGGTCCCCAGACATTGCTATGAACATCTTCACCGAAATGATTGCATCATTTAGGTTCATGCACTTTGCCAATGGGTTTATGAACAGCCTTTGGATATTCACATGACTCACATTGGTGCATCGTTTTGTGTAATGAGTCCAGCCTCACGCCCTCCACCATACCCTTGGTGGTCATTTCATGGATTAAGGCTGGGCCTATGTGTGATAAACGGCAGTGCAGTTTCTCCATTGTGAGTGTTTGTTCTGTTCGGGCAATACCAGCATATGCTTTGGAATGGTGTTTGACTTGATACAGCCCATTACTGACTTGGACTTTGCCCACCAGTTTTTTGTATGGATTGAAAATTTGACACATGGAGTCATGGAAGAGTGTGGAGTACCCAGCAGTGGTGAGCTTGCTGAGTGAGATGAGAGTAACACCCATTGATGGAGTGTACAGGACATCCTTTAATAGGATGCAAGTGGTGGTGTTGTCATTTGATACCTCTATATATATGTCACCTTGGCCTGTGGCTTGGAATGTCTGCTTGTCTGCTGTGCTTATAGGCTTGGAAGGGATAGTTTCGAACTTAATGAATTGATCTTGAAAAGGGGAAAAGTATTGTGAGGCACTGCTGTCATATAACTCGGTGATGGATGAGCGGGCAAGCATGGCATATGGGAGTGTTGTCACTGCTTCAGGTTCATTAGCCTCAGCCAGCCATACTCTGTTGGATTCAGATAAAGTACTTGTGGCCAGGTTAGTGTGTGCTGGTTTCTTTGGATCCATCTTTAGTTTCTTTCCTTTTGGTTTCCAGCCCCTTGGAGATTGACCATGCTTAGTGCCTCCCTCTTTCCAACAGTTATCAGTGCTGTGGCCCTTCCAACTGTAATTTCCACAGATTTCATAGTATTTATTTTGGCCATGACCTTTCTTTCCATTGGCCATGAAGGCTGTGTCATCATCTTTTGACTTTGACTTTGAACCCTTTTGGATAGTAAGGTGGTCATATTCATTGAGGATTTGGGAAATGAGTTGATGCGAGATGAGGCGATGGTTCAACAAGTGCATGTTTGTTGAGATAGAGGTGAGGATAGGGTTATACGAGCTGGGGAGTGACTGAAAAATAAGGTTGAGATACTCCTTGTCAGATACAGGTTCATCCATGCATCCAAGTGTTTTTCAAAGTGCCATCATTTTCTTGATGTGTACTTGTGGGTCTCCATTGTCTTTTTGCTTGAGTTCACCAAGTTAATGATGTTTCTCTGTGCTGATGGCTATTGAGCAGTTTTCAAACAGCTTACAAAGGGCTTTAAAGTATTCAGTGCTGGTTGCCTTTGGGATGAGATGGATAAAGAGGCTTTCTGGGATAGCAGACCTAATATAATGCTTGACAAGGGAGTTATTTGCATTCCAGTCTGCAATGGCCTTTTCATAGGTTTCTACACTCTGCTTTTCATCTGCTGAGGTTGCTATCCATGCAGGTGAGTGTCTTGTGGCAGGGTTTGTTGGTATCAATACCATGCTGTAGAGGTGTCCTTTCAACCTTCTTGCGCCCAAGGCATGTTCCAGCTTGAGTTTTCAAGTTGGCCAATTTTTCCCTATGGTGTCCAGCTTTGAAATCTTCAAATCATCACAAGTGGAGGTGGAGGTCATTTTTGGGACGAGTGAAGTTTGCTTGACTACATTAGGTTTCTAATTTAGTTATGAAGCTCAGGGCTCATAACCTGTAGAATATATGACTCAGTTGGACTGTATGGCAGTCAACTGTAATGCTATTCACCTGTAGAATGTATGACTACAGGTATATCAGCACATTTGGAAAAACCTAGCTTGCAATATGGTTCTATGTAGACTATATAGCTGTCATTGTTGTGTTGCAACCCCCCTGCTATGGGGAGCCATATGGTTACATGTCTCAACTTGGTAGCATTGTATAGTTCAATATAGCATTACTTGCTCAACTCTGTAGGATTGTATAGTTAAATATAGTATAGAGATCACACACAATATTACAGCTAGGCATCACAATTATGAATGATTGAACTTCCTGTATATTTATTAGTACTACTATGTACTCTACCCTTCATTCTTGCTGCTGAGGTTCCCACCCCACATCTCATACTCATGAACTGCTGCAGCAATTGCGTCAGCCTGTAAGCCACACATGTGCATCTCTGTAGCTGACTTGGATGTATCCACCTTAGCATGACACCTAGATGAAATGAGTATTAGTATCATTACAAGGTGGTGATCATGCCTTACTGCCTGTTGACATCAAAATGACCAAGCATTTTTGGCAAGATTCCATATGCTTTTGTGCCCTCATTGAATTTTCACAGCTGTTTGAGGTGGAGGTTGTAAACCAGCTTGTAAATCAGTTCAATAAACAGAATGTTGCAGCGCTTGCCAGAGCTCCACTCATCAATCAAAGCCTCAATCTGTGTGAAGATCCAAGGAACTTAGTAGTACACTTAGCTTGTGACCACACTGGCTTGTATACATACCACCATCAAAATCAATGCTATTCCTGCCATTGGGAATGGCTGGAAATATTGCAGATAGACCACTCCTTCGTCCTTCTTGTCCCTATAGAAAGAAATGTTAATTGCTTTCTGGATGATCTTGTTTTTGTATAAGCCTTTCAAGGGGGTACCCTCATCAGGATCTCCAAGGGACTATACTATGAGGAATTTTACTGATGCATACATAATCACCAGGATGGCTTACCCTGTAACAGAACCTGAAGTCTCCCAAGAGGTCAGTCACAAGCTTGTGGTTCTGAGCTTGAACTGCAGCCTTTGTGCTGCTTTCAAATCTGTAGGTTGACTTGATGAGTGGGCGAATCTTGCTCTTGAGCTTGCCAGTAAGATGCCAGGTCCAATTTGTGATCTTCGAAGTATGCAAACAGTCACTTTGTTCAAGAAATATTAGATAAATGCACGTACCAACTGTATTATTTCATTGTCAAACCTAATTCACACATCACACTCTTGCATGCCTCCATCCATGCTTTCTTGGCCCAGGTGACTTGAGTGAGGTGGTTTGGATAGGCATTCTTGGTGGTTAAGTGTGAATGGAATAGGCTGATGGCTATCTTGAGGAGCTGCTGGATGGCAACTTCGAAATCCTTTGCCATGACATGGCCTTTTGAAGCCCAAATCTTCTAAGGGTTTTGCCACTTGCCATTAGGGTATTCATGATCCTTACTGCATTCAGCAGACATGCATGCATGTTGGGGGTCCTGTTCATGGTCTTTGCCATGCTCAGCAGACATGCACACATGTTTTGGGACCTGTTCACTGTCATGATCTGATGCAGCTTCATCAACCTCTCAATAGCATTTTCCTACTTTCACAATCATATTTTGCAATTTACAGCCACTGGGATATGATTGACCTACCTGGGCCTGAACAATCAATATGATCTGAGTCTTTGCTGTCATTCTCATTATAAAGGTTGTTGTCATTAGTAGTTTGATGTTGATAACCAGCCTGAGGTGGTGACCACATGAAGCCCTTTTTGTGCTGGTCATCTTCAACTCCAAGGTTTTCGTTGGGGGTGTCATATCCTAGCACATAATTCTTACTGAATACTAGTACTAATCACAAACAAGAATGATGAGAGACATACCATCAGTAGGAAAACAATTTTCAATGATGCTATGCTGCCTCTCATTAGTGGCACACACACTTGTAGGCTTTTGTTTCTCCCATACTTTGACTCCAAGGTCTTTGTCAGGGGTGCTGTGTGCTGGGGCATAATCATTACTGAACAGTAAGTCACAATGATGAGAGGACTTGGACACATACCATCAGCAGGAAAAATATTTGCAGCAATACTGCGTTGTCTCTCAATAAGTTCCATGGTGTGCACACTTGTAAGCTTTTGTTGGATCATGACGTTGTTAGTGTTGTCACAGATCCTGCATCCAGTTGCAGGGGTCTGCTTGGCCCAAGCCTAACTGTTAATAAAACCAGAAGCCTCAGTGTCATGAATCCTCCATCCAGTTGCAAGGGTCTGTAGGACTTGAGTCTGACTATTAATAAAACCAGAAGCCTATTAGGTTCAAGTGAACTTAAGTAGCGCTGTTCCCATGTTGTAATATTGGTTACATACCTGGG